>DWEM01000890.1:0-16360 GCA_018245935.1 Agara belti belti
TATGTATGTTTATATAAGTAGGGGGTCTACCCAACACGGAAAAACATGGCAAGGGGTCTACGACACAAAAAAGTTTGAGGAACTCTGGGATAGAGATATTTAGCACTTGGTGCGCCTGCCTACCCCGTTAGGACCTGGCGTGATGGTATGTTCTTGTTGTTGTTGTTGTTGTTATATGAAAAATGTTCGCTACTTGAAGCATCATGATAGAGAGATAAGTATTCATCACATCAATCAGTGTTCAGTTGCTATTCAGAAACATAAGCATTTTCCAGATTTTATAAACGAGATGGAAACATTTCGAAAACATAATGCACCATTATGAGCGTGTTTAATTAATTAAATTAATATGCATCGAGGACTTTAATTACATATCGAGTTCAATTTGAAATTGTCAATTTCACACCGTTCACACGTTCAAATGATACCGTTTCGGAGTGTCTTAATTAAATGGTAATTTATGAACAGCCAGTACCCACCGACACTCGGCTTTTGAGATATCCGTTAATGAAATTGTTTCGTAATTACCATACGAAATGGTATAGTCGAGACTGCCTAAAGGTTTATTGGCTGCAATATTCCCGTCAGATCCTTCTCGCTGATATTAATTAAGATTGACACGACAATTAAGTACAGTAACGATTAGGACAATTCAAAGAGTTCAAAATCAAGTGTCCTACGTAATTGAGATTTAATGAAAACTGATGATACGTTTCACTCGAGTGTCTTCTGCATGAAATCATCACCACATAACCACATTACACACAGAACTAATTATCCAACACATTAATCCTAATACTTTTAAATTTTTCATTCAAATAAATACACAAATACGTCGTATTGAATTGAAATGGACAACCGTGTTAGGCTAAAAATGTTCCGCGTACATTGAGGGGTGTAGGTATTACTTTCATTGGATCTTAAGTTCATTATTAAGTGTTCTAAAATAAAAAATTCTCGAATCACCAGTAAATATTGTAACAAATGGACTTTAATCAGATCTTTTTAATCGTAGCTTGTAATAATACATGTAATCCACACTAGCAGTAAACAAAGACAACATATTTTTTTATGTTTTGCTTTGTGGCTGTGTAGGTACTGCATGTTGGTACGCAATAAATAAATGTATAAGAACTCCGTTATCTTCATATGATTACTAACGTGCAACAATAACCAACATACAAAAATTACGCTTTTGTTATAACACTTAATCTCTTCTACACATTGGTCAACGTTGCACTCGCATTGGTCACGTCTCCAGAATGTTCCATTAAATGTTTAAAAGGTAAACGTTCAACAGCGACCGGATCCAAACAATCGTTGTCACAAGAGGCGCGATGTGAACGAAGCCGCTCAAAATTCACACATGAATCGCGCGAACTCTTTCTCTCCTTGGCCACCGTGAACCGTCACCGATTGCCAGCGAACTCCTCCCGTTACACGTTGTAATCAAAGGGTCAACAGCGCTCGAATTCCAGAACATTCCGGGCCGGTTCCAGATGTGAGCGCGAGGGGAGACCAAGGTTACGCGTCGAGCGCGCGCACGTGCGATGGGAACGCGAACTCGTAAATAGACCCAATTCGCTTCACGACCGCGCCGCGTGCATGTTTAAATAGCCGACTCGGACGAAGGCTATTTGCAAAAACAAAGAGCATTCGAATCGGTTTCAATTACCAGGTAGGAACACGGACAAAGCAACGATCGCACCACGCTCCCTGCAGACGCATTGGATTTAAGTGGAGTGGATATTAATTTTAAATGTAATTCGTGATCTTAAGACATTGCATATTAATTATTATCAGTTTACTTAAGTAATGAAAGCGGTCATTTAAACAATTAACAAACACACACTTTTTAATATAAAAAAAATGACATGCAACTTTGAATTTTGGTATGGGGATAGATAGGTTGGATAGTGGCATAGGCGTCATTTTAGCGGATAAACATCTCATTTCCATAGGAAAACGCGATTCAGTCAAACAAGCGATGCAACAGCTATTTAATTATTACGATAAGTCAAATGTATTGTGATAGGCTAATTTAAAAGCAGTTACGTTTGGTCCGTTCGAAGTTCCAAAGAAATAATAAATGATCATTTTTAATCTAATTCATAATAAAAATTACAATAAAACTGTAAATAATCTAGACTCACTTTGGTCCTGATATATCGAGGTTGGGATATGGAATTGCAATCTAAACCTAACCCAATTCGTCTACGTCGGAGTGAGATGTAGAATTGTTTAATTTCCGATAACACTGCACGTCGAGTCCTCGTGTATGACGACGATGCACATTCAGCATTTTCTGTGAAAACATGTTTTTTTAGTACAAATCAAAGGCACTTCGTCAGCGATCATTGGAAGTGTCGTCTCTCTTACGATTCAGATTTTCGTATTGGATGGTCTTTCGTAAATATCTTTACACATGACATTTAAAAAACAACCTAATATTATTATTATGGTACATGGTATGCTATCAATGAAAGTTTTTATGTTTAATATGTATTAATAATATATGTTTAAAATAAACTTTGAAATATTTATTTCTCGTTGGCAACTAGACTATTCATAATATATTTATTTTTATTTATTTATTTATTGATTATATGACACACCTGTTACAGGAACACTATCTAACATATCAATATGTAGCTATGTAACAGTGTCTTAGCTACGTTACATTACAAGTCAATATCGGAACAGTTATCCCGATTTCAACTGCTTAAAGCGAAACCGATACATCATGCATGCATTCGCAACGCTTGAGAATTCTGTTTACATCGAGTAGGTACATATATTTCAATTTCAAAGTCCACTTCAATATTATCTCAGTTCAAAGGGTGACCACACATCGGGGAGCGATCGTAACGAGACCTCACGTGTACCGATCATAAGTGGACCGTTGCAATAATTAGAAGGGGCCGTATGGTACCTACCCGCAGCTCGGATAAAATTATTTAATCAGGAACACCGCTCCGGATACAGAGATACGACTATACTAGTATCTACTATACTAGAATCGGGGCGCACAATTGATACTATAAAAAAAAAACTTTTTTTGAAAAATCATAAACCACACTTAATCGTCATAGGGGTTGTTGAATTTTGAAAAGAAAAGTAGCGTAACGATCTTCCGCACGCTTCAGATTGTCTCCATACTGAATTTGGTCACAAACGGCCCGGCGGTCCGCCAGTGAAAGCATAAAAGACAGACAGACAAACGGACAGACAGAGTTACATTCGCATTTATAACACTCGTGTGTATTAACGAGACCGTTATTATTAAATGCGGGTGAATGTTTCAATTGATAGACCTTGGCCACAGATTGATCATGGTATTAGTCAACTGACTGTTGTATAATAAACGCCATTGTGTGCCACTCTTGATAATCTCGGCTCGTAACAGCGTTACGTCGACATTAAGTCACCGCGATTGTTGTCAATTAACGATTCTATATTCGTGAAGTCGATTCGAATTTAAAAAAAAAATCTATTAAGCGTTCTATAGCGGCACTTATCAGTTATCCGGTTACCATAAACACAGGCATTTAATTGCACTGAATGAAAAGAAAAACGTTCGAGAATATTCGAGAAGCTGCAATTGAACGGCCACAATTTTTTTTTTTGTTATAACAACCGTCTCTTTGTAGAGGTTGGAAACTATCCAGATGTTACGCTAAATCCGAGTGCCTAGTACAGTGGAGTCATCCGGACCGGCTGCGATCAATTGACCATTGGAGGAGATGCGTTCTGTCGTTGCAATTTGAGCGTTATAGCGTTACGCGTAAGGATCGAACGGCTTCGCGCCGCCCGATCGGACAGCTCGGTACTTAAGGGAAATGCAATCGTTGTCTGTTAAGGTCTCGTTGAGTGGAAGACTGGAGCGGACGGGGAGCCGAGCCGTGTTTCGCTTAGGTGATGCGAATTTACATTCGACTTGATTCGAGACTGATTCCAGATTGGGGGTACAGGGGGCGGGGAGCGGTGGCGTCGATGCGCGTGAAAAACAAATGAAGGGAGGGAGATCTAGAACCGGGGATAAAAGGATTGAAACATTTAACATCGAAGTTATGCTTTTAGTCGCAACGTTCTCTGATATGGTTCTAGATCAGATCGTGTTCGAGCCTGTAAGGTTGTGCACGTAACACGTCAAACTCGATGCTCTTTGCGTATTTCACATTTTACTTAATCTAACTAAATTTCGTCTGTTGCAAGTTGCATTTGCCAACGCAGTGTTCGCCAGCCGTTCGAGGCGAGGAATCGCGTTTTCACCACGCGGCCGAGGGCCGGCACAATCGCCTGTCCCTTTGCGACCGCATTCACAAAAAAACGACCCCCGGAGTGGGAAGATCGTTTCGTTGCCGTCGAGAACTCTCCACCGTTGAGCGCCGCAATGCGAACACAAAGCGCCACTCGGCTGGCGACGACGGCGATTTTAATAGAAGCAATCGTACGACGTATCGCAGCGAGTCAAGGGCGACGATTGTGGCCGTTTAAAACATATAAAATGAATAGAGAACAAAGCCAGAAAATAACCTACAATTGGTATCGTATTTGTTACAAGAGAATTGGATGCGGCCAGAACGTTGAAATAACGTAGCATCACGCCTGTATTCCTCGAAGGGGTAGGCAGAGGAGTGTAGTACACCCACACATTTCACCAGTTACGTTTTAAGTCCCACAATGGAATAGGTAGTGAGCCTATTGCCATGCACCGGGCACACATCCAGACTCTGACTCACTACTAGAAATTCTAAATTAGAAAAATCTAGCAGTACCCAAACCGGGATTTGAACCCAGGACCTCCCGATCGGCAGTCGCGCTAGCAGCCGTTCAACCAACGAGGCAGTCAAAGGTACTTCCAATTAAAGGTAGTTCACATAACGGTATTCATACTATTATATTCAAATACTAAAATAACTACTACTACTAAAATACTCCGCGCACTAAAATAATTTTACAAAACCCATACATGGGTAAGTGTAGAAATGTTATTTTATCATAACCATTTTCACGGTTCACAGTATCGCTCGCAATCCAATTTACCCAAGAACCTTTAGGTTGAAACTTTCTAAAGGTTTATTTAAGAAACACAAAAAATCTTCGGTAAGATTTATACGAGAGAAACAGAATAAGTACAGTGTAACTTCAATGAAAATTATAGAAAAAAATCGACTAATCACTCTTGCATAGTTGACTAATGGTTTTATGCATCTGGTTTAAAACCGCTGTCATACATTCATTATATGATGGACGTCATTGTCATATCTACCTATCGATATATCATTTGAAGAGTTTTTCCAACTGGATCATAGTTAACAAACGCTAGAAATAGGTGCAGCGGTTGAAAATAAATATTCCTGGACAAAGGGAGATTTGGATTACTTCTCACGGCTGAGTTTACAGCTGTGAGAAGTAATCAATTGATTGTTTTCAATCATAATCCTAATCCATATGATAAAGGAAATATAAAACATATATAAATCCCATTATAAACATTCTACGTAGCTAAATGTCTGTAGTTTTATATTGCTGTACAAAAAGTAATATTTTTTTTTAGACAGCCTACCACGCTTGCCAAGTGCGGATTGGTAGACTTCAGATACCTCAGAAAATATTATATACTTAATAACATCTGTAATGTGTGCAGGTTCTCTCACGATGTTTTCCTTCACCGTTGCACCGTGTTTAAATTTTAGTTATAAATACAATAAGCAATAATATTTAATACGAAATATTACCTACACAGTCCTCGTTAGTTTCGATTACGGCGTTCCTAGATATTGTTTTAGGAGTCTCGTAAAACCCGCCAGACATCACTTTACCCTGAACACCCTACGTTACGTGAAGCAGTATAATTGGCCAGCGAAATTGCAATATATCTAGGAGGTCTTAGGTTTTTTTTAATTCATTGCTTAGTCCTCAAAAGTCATCATCCCAAGGATGGTAGATCGCCAAGATGACTTTTCTTCAGTAAGCTCTTCCCAATATGTCAAATCCTTATAGCAAGCGTTTAAGTATCTGTTAAGCGTATGCTTAAGGATTAAGCTTATCCTTTGCCCCTTAAGGCCCAGATGCAGACCATTGTCTCAATATTATCATATGTACTTACTGTGTTGATCCGTATACACAATAATCGCGGAGATTTAGCGTAAGTACAAACACAGTCAAACCCACGCACAGATATTCTACCACCAGCAATACTAAACAGCAATGGATTACAGTGTAAATTGTTTATATAGGACTATTAATATATCTGCTATAAATTACGATTATGAAACTAAACCATGGATCGGTATTCAGGAGAGTGCGCAAGTAAAATTTGCATTTCAGCTTAACTACCACGCGGGGAACCGTGTTATATCATTAGAGAAGAGTAACGAGTTGGTACAATCAACAAATATTCGTGAAATGTTCATACAAAAAGCATATTTTCCTGTTCTTGAAAACGGAGCGTCATTAATAACCTAGCAGGGAATATATCATAAGTAATAACTTTTTTGTCTATTATTCGATACTTAACTATGTATAATATTTATTGCTGGTAGTTTTTAGCTTAAGAAGGAGAGCGTATAACTTATTTCTAAATAGTATTTATGACAGTACACAACAGGGATAGGCAGAGAAAGAATTTTCACCCGCTACATGCTCTTCTATTAAAGCTACTCTTAATACCTTCGTAGACAACGCATATTTTACTGTAATATTATTTAAACACGTGAGCGATAAAATCATACTACGCACGTGTTTTAGATTACGCGACGAGACATTACGTTAAGTTTCTCTCTTCAGAATAATAGGATTACTCCACGAATATTGGTTTCTGGAATCACATAAATTATAAATTGAAGGCTTACATAACCAGATAATGGCTTATTGGTTTTAAGAAGGCTTACCTGTTAAATCTGGAACTTGTATTTGTAGCACAAAATGGAAAATACATTAAGCCTTTGTCGGTTACCAAAGTAATCAACTAAGGCTAGGCAGCAAAATTGCACAGGCACGAAATTGCTAACACAAAAGCCTCGAAAATCGAGTTTAAACTTTAATAGTATCAATTTTGTGCAATAAATAACAAATGATTAGTAATTAGCTACAAAACTTTACTGGTATTTAAAAGAGTCAAACTATAACTATAAGATGAAAGGTTTTATAGGACTGATGATGACCTTATTGGTTGCTACACAAAAATGTGATGAGAGATGATATAATTATAACTAAGATTATATTGTTTCTCTTATAGTCTGTAATAAGTGGTTTTATATAACTGAAACTCGCCCACGCTCTTATTAAGCTAAGTTTACAATTAATATTCTATCATATTAATTGTTAATTGCAAGTCACTTCACTCCACAATACGACTTCATATAAATGATTATTTATATAAGTATACACGACCTTTAACTATTTCAACAGCAGTAACAATAATTCCAAATCAGTCAGAATGGATTGAATTCCGATATAATAAACATTTCTAGTGTTTCTCAAGCTCGAATAGAGTCCTCTCTATGCTCAAACGCGCATCGATATTGCATTTATCCGGTGACATGGGGGATTACGCTGTACGTGCGCCCACGCGAACTAGAACAATAGCGATATGAAGGCAAAACAAATGAACAATGTGTACCTAATCACATCACAATCCCTCCAATCTCGGCCTGCTCGTAACGTACCGCAGACACGTAACCCATCATACGGCTATATAAAAGTATCACGCATTTATTTTTAGCGAAAATATGATATGACAATAGTGACTTAACACTATGAGAGCGTCACAAAGGCTCAGCGTAGGGTTTCCATTGACCTAGTTGGCTAATAAAAAGTTCTAGCGCCAACATTTACAATTTTAAACCCGTTTATATTATATTCACAGTTTATAGTTTATTAGGTCCAAATGTGTACAGTTAAAATTAACTTAAATTGTTTTAAAATTTGGCCGTATAACCCTTATTATCACTTTTAGGTGTATTTGTGAAGTAATTTTTAAAATAATGTTTATATTTGAGGATTAACGATCGTTTCCATTATCGTTGAGCGTGCATTCAAATAATAGTATTCACTTACGCGAATTCCGCTATGGTTTTTGTCCAAATATTTATATTTCTGTACTGTTGCACGATATTTTTAAATTAAACAGATTCCAATTATCAAAAAAATCGTGTTCGAATATTTTAACTGATTCTGTTCTTAACTATATGTTACATCGTTATATAACTAAGTCGTTAAGGTCTAAGTGAAAAATGTTAATTAGAAAATCACGAAGAATGACTATCTAATTATATCATTTCACCTCTAATTAAATAAGTGTATAGATCGTATTCTAATCTTATCTTTTTTAAATTTTTTTTTTTTTTAATTGTTTAAAATGTCCAAATTGTTTTTCACAAGCCACCCGAATTACTGGCATCGTGATTACCTACCGTTTAAAATTCGTATTGCGACACGAGAAATTCAGTAACGGAGCCGCCTAAATTTAATCACGTTGTAATAAACGTTACTCAACCACCTGATTGGTGTCAAATCTGTGGAGTAGCTTGCTCTTGATCCCTAATGAAGAGACGCTCATTAATTACCTTTTGAAGGAAACGCCGTGTCATTCTCGGTTTAATTGAAATTTTCCCGCCCATTATTTGGATTAGCAGACCGAGATTTCATTACGGAGCGTCAGCTTTATTTAATATTTTGAACGATTCTTTGAAGGTGTGACGCTTTGAGGTAATCCGATCGCTTTGATAGATATGGTTTTGAAGTTTATAGGTCATTTATATCCCTTTCGTTATGGTCCCTTCAATGATGAAATCCATGATGTGGGCGGAAAATGAATTACTTCGATTTCATGCTATTTACGGAGAGGATTATCGGATCTGTAAATTCCACAATATTCCAATAACAGTAAATTCTACAATAAAACAGAAATGACAACGCAAGTGTTTCTTTATCTACCTTATTTCATTATCAATAAACGTTATGACAAATGATTAAAAAAAAAATCTATGAGTTTGCTTTACCGCTATCCCAGAGTCAGTCGCTACTAATGTCGGAAATGTAATCATTATTAAACGAATGTCCAACGCCATAAGATAATATATTGTCCCATGTGATATTCCAATAAGCACGTAATATTTTACATGGGAAAGGTTACAGTTTTAATTAAAAGCCACGTCGCACGTGCTCTACATTGCACTATGCCAGGTCAACGTGGAATATAACGCTGAAAATATGCAAATGCTATTTGTCACTCAACAAGTGTTTGATTGCACAATGCCATCAATATCCGGCGACTTTTTTTGAATACTAAAAAGAAATGTACTTTTGTTTATTTATTTATATATTCTTTCATAATAGACGAACTTTATGCCTGCCAGTACTCCGCCAGTAATCCGTGTAATGGAAGAATTTCAAAAGATCAATGTTGTTTTAAAAAAGTACCTAATTATTAAATTAAAAACACAACTTTAAAAAGAAATTACACCTTATCTATATGCATGCAGATTAATTTGAAATATAAACCAATTTCTCAGTTCTCAAACTTTTGGCATAAACAGGAAAGTTTCGGAATTAGGAATCACCGTTCACGTTAATTAATAATAACAATTTATCCGTTTATTCAAATGTTCATAAACTTCTATTGCAAAAACATTGATGGTGATAATGTACATAATTTAATTGTAATTATTATAAAAAGACTCTATGAAGGGTAATTCAGTTAATCGTTTGCAATAAAATGGTATTTCATAGATATTCAAAGCATTCTAGATGTATAAATAAACTGATTACATAACCGACTCGTAATTATGCTTTACAACATACAGTATGTTGGATCTTTCACAATTTGTAAAAATACAAAAAAACTAATGCTGCTTGAAGTGTTACCGAATGGAGATAACACTTTAACAATTGCAAAGAATCAACGTATTCACCTACACTATTACCAAGGCAACCTTTGTACGCATTCTTGAAAAGCGATATCTGGGAATGAGTTGCAGGAATTTCCGATGCAAGGGTCGCGCAGACCATCAAAAGCCTTTTCACTTCGCTCGCGTGAATATATTTCAGATTTCTACATTCGAGTAAAAATGGAAGTGTGAGTTATTTTGTATTTTATAACGATATATGACGTATGACTAAGGACAAAATGATTTTTTCATTGGTTTCATTCGTCGGGAACAGTTCTAGATCGTGATTCTTAAGGACGAACAGAAACAACGGCTGGGTATTCTTTTATCATGGGTATAGCATGGGTTTTACATAAGTTCGTTATGGTACCGTATATTGGTAACTATCTTACTATATTACATACAGCTATACAAATTGTTTGCGGTTTCCAACGCATCCATGTGCCTTGCGAAAACTATAAATAACAGTTAAAAAGCAATTTATAGGCTAGGATAGTGACCTCTTCTAGAAAAACTTCCTTTTAGAGGAAATGAAAATTTACTTCTATGGGTAGAAAAACATGTCAAAGTTACAGTAATAATGATAATAACAAACTCACTGATGTATAAACAGCTTTATGTACAGACATTATTTGTATACGTTGCAACTATTGTTACTTCTCTGTTCAAACTTCTTTCAAACTCAATTGTGAAATTGGCGTTATAAATGACGTGTAAAATTGACGGCTACTGTACCGCTTATTTATCAGATGCATGACGTTAATCACATTTACGAAACTTACTGAATCATCGTGATACGATTAGGTCTAATACGATATAGTGGCAATTAAGTTAGTGGTGCTAGCTTTTCTATGGCGCGTACTTAGGAATACATAAAACTTCAACTTTGGAAGTCAATTAATGCGAGTATGTATATTCCTGAAATATATGCTCCTGAGCAGTGATAGCCCAGTAGTTTGAAATTCAGCCTCCCACTCCGGGGGGTCTGGGTTCGATCCCGGCACGCACCTCTAATTTATTATGTTTTAACGGTGAAGGGAAACATCGTGAGGAAACCTGCACACTTTACAGGTGTTATAAATTATATAATATTTTCTGAGGTGTGTGAAGTCTACCAATTCATTTTTATTTAGGCGATTCATTTTTATTTATATACATTAAGCCTAATGCAATTTAGTGTGATGTTAATAATAACGTATCTGCCCATTGAAAGCAATTGCTGACAAGATTTCAGTTTGACAGATTTCTTTGTAAGTAATTGCACCCCATTACTGGATAAAATTTATAAATAGAAATAAATATGAAGTGTTGGCCTATGTTTTAGTAAACTATGTTTTAGTTTAGTTTTGTTTTAGTTTTAGTAATCATGAGGGTTTTTATATGCTACCGGAATACATATATTTGTTTTTGAAATTATTGTCTGATAATATACGTTATGTTATATAACCTAACAAAAAAGGTAGTATTTATCTGTTGTATTATTTAAAAGTCATAAGCCTATCTGAAAATTCACAAATCGTCATTCTCTTTTTTATCACAGAGCCAAAAATAATGATATTAATTTACAAATCACTCAGCTAAGAGTCATTGAGGAAAGGTCCAAATAAGGCAACAAGTTAATATTTACAGCCCTGATACGGCCTTAAATTGATGATTTTATGAACCTTTATAAGTAGACCGCTTGTTAAGAAAACAAGTGACTGTTTTCTTTTGCCTTGTTGCCGTAAAATATCCGATTATAATAGAATTTGTTCGCTCTTTGTTCGAAATGGCAAACACGATGTCTGTTTTATACCACCTTAATGTATTTTTCATTTATTTAGCAATTTTCCTAATTTCCTCGGCGACCTATAGCTTTGATAAAAACATTTGTCATTTCCCGAATATTATGAAAGGTAACTATAATTTGTTGAAATATGAATTATTTAATTTGAGTTGTTTGTTATGTTATGGTTTTTTAACCTGGCAGGTACTCGATTAGATAGAATTAGTTTGGATTGCAAAAGTTAATTAAATTACTGTCACATCTACGAAGTATTAATGCTAGTTATTTCTTATTCCTTAATTAGAAGTATATATAAGTCACTATGTTGTATATGAATGAGTTCAAATGAATTTATTCGCATAATGTTCGAATTTTAAATTTGTTTTTTTTTTTATACAACATAGAAAAGAATGTGACTCAAGAATTTTTCTTAAAAAAAAACTATTTTAAACCATATTTATCAACATATGAACATTTGGCAAAATTTATCCCAATCTCTACAGAGAAGCTCACGTCACCCTCTTAAACTGAGATCGGTATTTATCTATCGGATTCATCTCTGCGTGTCGCTGAGAACTCTTCAACCTTTTATTAGGCTGAAAGCGAATCTTTATCGTCCGTAATGTAAACAGAGTTGTGATTGGAGATGTAATTCGTAGAGATAAAGGCGTATTAGCAATAAAATCGCCAAATATTTCTATTATTATCCTTTTATCTTTTTGACGATAGAAAAACAACATAATAAATTTGGTATTAAGTTAGAATTGAATTTACTTCTTATATAATATATGAAGCGGTATTAGTTTTGTGACATTTAAAAGTATATAGGAATTAATAACAAACAGTTTTAAACACATTGTCCTTTGTTTTAGTTTTAGTATAGTTAATAAGTTATAATATTAACTTTACCCAACAAACCATACGCTATTAACGTTTAATGAAATGATTCAGTGGACAGAATCCAAGCGGAAGCTTGAAAAAAGGTGTACTATAGAAATAACTACTTTATTCTGGTTTAAATACTGGTTTAAAGTATGCAGCGCGACTTATGAATTTGTATCTAACTGAAATATTGTTAAACATTTCTTTGAGATCGGAAAAATGCGCGCACTACAAGAAGACTTGTCATAATAAAACCTCTTCTATGTTTCAAAACGAAAAAACGTTTCGAAATAACAGCCGTATTGGTGGGTAGTAACAAACTCAGCCACAGCTATTTCGCCATCGCAGCCCTATTCCCAAGGTTCCAATACTTTGACTGACTTGACTTTTAACTGGACTTGACTCAGAAATGAAAAGTTTCTTAATCTCGTTCTTCTGTGAACTACGACAGAAGTCCTACAAGATACTTGATTTTAACTTTAGCTTAGAAATGAACTTTACTTATACCTTACGGAATTGCGAAGCTGCAACGTGATCGCGATTTGATTGATTTCAATTTAAAATTTACGCAATTTACCACCGGTTCAGTAAAACGTAGGTACCTATACGAAAAGTTGTAATGTATTTTTTCGAATCATTTGATCAAATAAACGGCGGTAACGTTAAACGGTATTAGATTTTTTATTACAATAACACTGACAGTAGATGCATTATAACGATTATGGTGTGTGCAATACACAGCCTTTTTTACAGGTAATGTATTATGTATGTGTGTTTTTGTATAAAAGATTACGCTCACATGTGTATTTCAGACATCCATCAAATTTACAATTATGTAGAATAATACTGGAGAATACACTAATAATGATTTTATACTAAGACTTTTAAAATAAAACATGTGTATTTAAAGCGGTCATATTTGTAGTTTAAATGTCCGCGCGTATTATTCTATAAAATACGGGATGAATAAATCTCTTTTCTGTATAGAACTCAGACTGAGATATGAAAAAAGAAAAACGAGATATTTGAAAAACGATTGTAACTTATCTTTTCACTTTTCCTTCGCGCTTGTAAAAGGCATTAGTGGAAAGAAACACGAGACTTAACGTCTTTTTACTCGCCGCTCGTTACTGTTCAAAAGTATATATAAAATCCTTGACGCGGATGTAAGTCTAGCAACAATCCGTGCTCCAATAAAAGTTCTATGAGAGTTTTCTTTTCACTTGTACCAGTGATGACAGGTACTTGGAAAACTACGTCGCGGATATTTGATAACGCTTGTTAAAATTATTCTTATAGGCGAGCCTAACGTTAATTTATCAAGTATTGCTATTGAATGTTACACGACAATTTGATTATCTCAGATTAATAATTAACTCACCTACTGTACAATATTACGTTGGTTCCCATTCGTTATATGTATCTCACTACGCGTTATGCCGAAAATTCGTGTAGTGTATTAAATGAAATAGTAATTAATAAGTAATGAATTGCACTAATTTAATTGGAAATTATAGCTATAACTGCATGAGTTAGTGTTGGACAGAAGAAACAATAGTTGGAATGAGCTAAGAATTAATAATTAACAATTGTAATATATGATTAATAAAACAAAAAAAAGCTATTGTGATTTCTTAAAGCACTATCATTGATGTCTGTTGTTGAAATTCGTAGAGTTAAAAGTTCATTAGGCCTACAGAAACGCAAACTTATTGTACTGGAATATTCATTTCTGAATATTCTTTTGTTTTGTTCTGTACTTTTTTATTACTACAACTAAAAAAAGAACTGTTCTACTTTTTACCGACGAAAAAAATAGGTACTCAATTAGACTCGTATATATATTTTTCTCATTAATTTGTTACAAACGTGACGTAAGTTTTTTAATTTCAGTTAAAATACTTTATTGCTACTACAATTCTTACAACAGCCCGTCCACGAAAACCTATATGTATGAACTAATATGGATCTAAGTGTACCAGTATATGACGTTAGTGATATGATAATATCCTCAGATATCCATCTAATTAAAAAAAATTAAATATGGGTTTCGTGTGTTTGCAGTTCCCTAGGGCGGGGTGTGGCCTTTTAGGCCAGGGTACATTGATGCTCCAAGGCAAATCCGGGTTCAGCAATGATGATTTTTAATATCTATCAAATTCCCCACTTCGTATAGTATACTATTGATTATACATCGAATAAGGTGGAAGCAAAGGTAACAAACAAGTACACAAGTAACAAGTAATGGTAATATCTTGAACCGAAAACGGATGTATCCCAAAGTCAGTAATCGTGAATTTGGTGATATATGGGGGTAGACCCATGTCCAAGAATCGACTTTAAATTATTTCAAATTAATTTTAAAAACACAAGTTTTCATGTAATTTATAGTACACATTGTCGATGTTCTATCATTGTATGTATTGTATGCGGTATCAATATCTAACATATTATAACTGAAAGCTAGTAATTTTTCAGGAACCTTAACGTGATAACTTAGTCTTCTTAACACATGTCTTAAGAGGATTTTTCACCTACGACATGGTTTGGAATGCACTATAGAACGATTTTTCTGCGGAAGTGTATGGGAGTAAATAGCGTTATGCATTGCAAATTAGTTAAATTATTCAAATTGAATAAATATCCTCAAAATTAAAACAAAAACTGCACTACAGTTTTTTTTACTGCTAATTGTGAATTTAAATAAGACATCAATATTATTTTCTTTAAGTTACGAAAAAGTTTAACGAAATTGAGCCCGAAAGTTATTTTTTTTATATCATAATATCGTTACTTTAATACTACAAGATAATTGTGCCGTCGGTGTCACGCAGCCTTTATCTAGATCATGCCATATCACATAGGTCAATAAGCAACCCTCACACCCGCTCTAGGCGAACAAGTTTAAATAAAGCAATCATTTATACATTTATAAAAAGGACAGTAAAAATAACACTTCAACTGTTTTTGCCCGTCAAAAATGTTTATTTACATTCAACATTTATAAATATCTCAAGAAAGTTTTTAAACAATTTCTGTTATAAAAACTTTACGTTATCCGTGAACATAAGATGTTCTTAAAGGAATAGATAACAATTTCAATAATACAATGAGTATTGCGTTCAATTATTTCATGATTTTTAAATCTTAATTAATTTACAATTACTGTATAGCGACATATTCGTGGAGATTACGAAAAACTTTAATGCATAGCATTAATTAGACGCCGCTTGTTTAAAAAGTTCAATAACTTTTTAGACGTTTAACTAGCTTTAAGAAATAAAAAATAAAAAATTCACCTTTTATACCCTTAACAAACTTATTGGGACTCACCTGTAAGTTTCGTCTCTAGACAATCGAAGCACTGCACTGACTGTTGTATGCGCGTGCTACGCGTTTTCTTGTTCAATGCGGAATGGCTTGGACGGTCCCTCCTGGTCGGTTATATACGTTGCCGCGCGCGTAGCGGTTGGTGCTACGGCTCTACGCCGCGCCCAGCGTAGGCGTGCGTGGGATGAAGCCTACGGGCTACGGACGTGCTACGTATTTGTGGTTCATGCAGTTAGCATGCAATTTACACGATAATGTGATGCCCAAAAATTGACGCAAGTGTAAATAGCAACTATGTTGAACTATGGAAGGTTTTCATTATGATGCGTTGGATCGATTGTATGCTATTTTCATTTTGTAGTCATCTAGAGTAATAAAATAAGTCAAGTTGTATAATAAACGTTATAATTTTCTAGACTTAGTCTTAGGGGAGATCCACAAATTACGTGAGATGTTTAAGGGGGAGGGGGGGTCGAGTCAAATCTCA
>DWEM01000891.1:0-16359 GCA_018245935.1 Agara belti belti
TGTCGGATCTGTAAGGATAAAGATGTTTGGTATTCGATGCTCCCTGTCTGTCTTAAACGTACTACTAATAATATATTTCTTCTTACAGATACGTAAAACATTTTGAAAAAGTAAACGGAAGATGTCGGAACAGAAGGGCAGCGGCCTCCTGGAGCCGGGGACCGTGATCCGAGCGGTCATCGACCACGAGGGGGTGAAGCTGCTGGCCGAGAGGCTGTACGGGCTGACGGTGCTGGAGCTCACCGAGCTGAACGGCTACGACGACAAGAACTACAAGATAATTGAAGACCCCAATATGAAGAACCCCCTGATCCCCAATCACTGCGAGTACGGCTACGTGCTCAAAATCATGAACTCGATAGACTCCTTGAACAGCGACGTCGTGGAAGCCCAGAACGAGATCATGAACTACTTGCGTGAGTCTCTTCTTTTTCTTTTTTCTTTGTTTTGCGTGAAAACTATAGCAGGGGTAGGTAGCGGTTACGAGTGGTCGCAGCCGACCATGGACGTTTACAACACTATGCTCCTATTTGTAGGATTTTAAGTTTATCAATGTCGATTGGGAATAAGACTTCATTAAAAAAGACAAAAAACGTGAAAATGCCCAAATTCTCCTAACACAAAAATAATTTTTTCACGTATGGTAATAGGAGGAGTATGGTCCTCCAAATCTCTCCTTTCCTCCCCCCCCCCTCCTATACAACGAAGCATGGCGTGCTGGTATAACTGGAAGGTACGCTCCCCAGACTCGCGGTCGGTGGTGTGTCCGAAGCCGATCCGCAACGTGTACGGCCACCTGTACTCGGTGGAGAAGATCGGCGGCAAGAAGCACGCGGTGCGCCTGCTGGAGTACATCCCGGGCGAGATCATGCGCGACGTGCCCAAGGCCGAGGCGCTGTTCTACCAGCTCGGCGAGTTCGTGGCCAACTTGGACAGCAAACTGCAGGTACCCTTCCGTTTACCTGTCGCTCCTGTATCACCTCGAAAACTTAAAACTTTCTTCCTTACCTTACCTTAAGGTAAAACTCAGGCAGCACTTTATCTGTGTTCTCCCCCTTCTTTTTATAGAAGATCGACCAAAATTTAAATTGTACCTTTATTTTCTAGATTATTAATAATAATAATACATCTGCTTGTAATATCCATCAACAGTGTAATACGTGAATGTCATGAAATAATTGCTGTAACCAACCGTACAGTCGATCATTGTATTGTAGTTGAGGTACTATTACACCGTGTCGGACGCGACTAGGGCTGGCACTGCCCACTTAACATTTGAAACAGCATAGATTTTCAGCCATTTTATTCTTCTACTTCTGAAGATGGTCCTCCGTTTATAATGAGAACGTTTAAAGCCTTGGCTACCTCCCTGACTAATCTACTACGGTAAATTGTATATGAACATCATTGGAAATTATTTACGTTAAAAAATAAATATTTTGGTGTGTATACATTTTCTAATCAGTGGCAACCCTATCCGCAAAGCCCAAGGTCCGGTATAATGCATTGTTATAATGTACATCGTTTCTGCTGAAACCTATCGCCCTGTTACATTTTTACATCGTTTTTTTCATTGTTACTTAGACTTAACGTGAAGTCATATTACTAGGTTCTACTGTTATCATAATAATGATTTGTAAATCTGCACAATATACCTACATAATAAATAAGAGTCCCACTACAGGGACTGGCTTATTCCCACTGTTTGTAATTAATGAAGTCAAACTCAGAAATTCTGTGGTTTTTGATTTCAAAATATTTGCAGGTCAGTGACCATTTGGAACAAACATTTGTGTTCTGCTACTGTTTAAATGATAACAACTGGGTTTTTTTCAAAATTACTACTGGACAGGCTACGACGTGGGCCATATCATTACTTTCCATCAGGCGAAATTGTGGTCAAATGCTAGTACATTTCAAAAATTAAAAAATTGGTTGGTTTCAGAACTTCAGTCATTCGGGTCTGATGAACCGGGAGCACATGTGGATGCTTACCAAGGTCCCCGAGCTGGACAAATTCAAGTACGTCATCAAAGACTCCGAGAAACTGGATCTGGTTGAGGAGGTGCGTGTATTTTCATCAATATTTATATAAAATAACAATAAAGAATTATGCATCTGAATGACCTGAAGTTACTTAAGTTTATTTTATATTTATTTTATGTCTTCTATAATGAGTGTTCCGTTCTGTAAAGTATTTAACACTATGTATTGTTGAAATAGTTTATTAACAAACCAAAAATTACCGGGTTTTTTTAATGAGGACCCCCTATTATTTTTAACTTCGTTTTATTTTTAGTCTTTTGTTATAAACAAATGTGAAGTAACTGTCAATTGCGATGCAATAGAAGGCTCTTGTGACAGACAGACAGACGGCGGAAGAGCATTACCTGCTAGAGTCCTATTTTTATCCCATGAGTTCGGAAACGTAAAGAGCAATCCAAATACTTTTGGTTCAGGTCATCGAAGAGTTCAAATACGCCGTGGTCCCTCGCCTGGACGAACTGGAACGAGGAGTCATTCACGGAGACATCAATGAGATGAACGTCGTGGTCGACCTGAAGCCTGGGGGCAGGTGCGCATTCATACAATACCTCGACTACCCACTTGGTTTAGTGGTTAGACACCTTAATGAGGAAACAGAGTTCGTAGATTCGATTCCAACCCAGAACAAAAATTTCATATTATATAGTGTGTATATATGTATGTATGTATGTTTATCAGTATTTCGGTTACCAAAACACAGACATATAACTTTTAGAGGTGAGAAACATACATATATTGATTAATAAATATAGACTTATAGGTATAGGTGGATATTTCTACAACACGTAAAAATTTGTCTTGGGTGGGAATCGAGCCCTCGAAATGGAAGGCAGTTTATTAAGTAGCATAGAAACCTCATTGAACGCTGCATTATAATTGACATAATATTTGTTCTGTTCATCGATATAGGAAGATAGATCGGTCAGTATTGAGAGTGTGCAGTCAAATCCTGAGTGACGTAATATTGAGGTAAGCCAAGGGTAAGGCTAACTGGACGCTTACCTTGGCTTACCTAACGATGACAATAACAATTACATGGCGCCAAGAATCACTTGCTCTATATATTCTCAAAATAGCCCGTTACATTTCTAAATCTCTTAAAGACGGTGGTTGACTTCCAGCGTGATTAATATTCTGTCTCTTATTGGTAACTTTTCCTCTTCGGATTTAAGCACTGCCCATGATACCAAGACAACTGATGTCTCTCTACCTTACTTCACTCAGGTTGTGGCTGATGGGGAGATACATGTGCTTGCAACACTCTTCACTTAACAAGAACATTATGCTACCATCACGCTAAGTGCCTAACGGGGTAGAAAGAGAGCACCGACTCCCAATTATCTCTAGTCTATCTTTACAGACATGCATAGCTTCTATTTTCATCATTTTCTTCATACATTCACAGGCGCGTGAAGGATACTTTTCACTCCCTTATCATCCACGATCTGGCCTTTCAGTCGAGGTAGGTGTCTTGGTCTCCAGGCACTTGCATTCATCAACGTTTGCATTGTAAACCTGTTCTGTGATTCTTTTCACACATCTGAACCGCTAGTCTTGCCCTTTATCATTATAGCGAGAATTTAATTTGTCTTCCTCACCAGCAAGTCTGAGTACCGCGTGACGGGCGTCCTGGACTTCGGGGACGTCCAGTACTCGTACTACGTGCTGGAGGTGGCCATCGCGATGACGTACATGATGTTGCTGAGTGGCGACCCCCGCGCGGGAGGCATCGTGCTGGCCGGGTACACCGTCACCAGGAGACTGCCGGACGATGAGTACAGGCTCTTGAAGGTTTGTTATATCTTGTCACAGCATGCGCCCATCCTATCCGAACGAGGCAAAGCCTGTACTATGGTGACCAGTTAGTTTGACACTTAAGAAACAGAACAAATATTTGTTTCGCATCACAACTGGTTCAACAACCACGAAGCGAATTACCAATGTTATAGAAACTGTTAATTTTGATTCCAGATCTTGATCGCATCGCGGCTGGTCCAGAGCCTGGTGCTCGGAGAGTACACCGCGCAGCACGACCCTGGCAACACCTACGTCAAGTCCACCGAAAAGGCCAACGGATGGGAGTTGCTCAGGAAGATCAGGAAGACGAAACCCGGCGACGACGACCCCACGGACTGGAAGACCATCGCCAACGAATACCTGACGAGGAGCTGAGCTATTTCAGTGGCACGATAAAGTTAAGGGGAGAATTGTTCGTTCATCGACTGTATTACTGTTGAGGCATTTAACACAACCTTTGCATAATAGTTTCATAATAATAGAGGTAAAAAAAGGACAATTTCTGTATCCTTACGTTAATTCGTAATTTTTAGTAGCATAATATTATTATTACTTATTCTCTTTTAAACTTTGCTTATGAATCCAAATATAAAAATTTATATGTACGTACATATCTATATTTTATGTCGCTTGGCTTAAATAGAACTTGTGAAATTACGAATAGGCTTTATAATAAAAAAGAATTTTACTTTTCATCACTTTATAAACTAAAGTTGTTTAGTGCAATTATTATATATAACTTATCACTTATGTTATGCATAATTATGTTTTGTAGATGTGTAAAATACTTTAGAAATGTAACAGTAAACGAGTAATAAGTAATTGATGTTGTTGTCACAAAGTATTAATATTAAATAAAGACTGTTAGAAAGACAACTTTTATCGTTATTCATTGCTCTTCTTGTCCCATCTTTGTTAAAATAGACCAATTAAAAAAACAATTGTTAAACTATATTTATACTCGCTTGCAACATTTATAGAATTTAGCGCCATCTATTATCATACACTGAAACAAAGATAACGCTTCTAGTGAATATGAGTATGTAGTAATAATACTGAAGAAGAGATGGCAGCAGTGTTACATGTGAAAGTATGTCGTATGTAAAATATGATAATGATGTCTATATGTAAATTCATTGATGATATCTATTCAATATAATTATGAATATTATCTACCACAGGCTGACAACGTTGGGAATCGAACCCGGAATTCTGTGGGTTAATAACTGCATTTGTAACATGGGTCAAAGGTAACTTTAATCATGTTATGTTTATTTGCGTATAAATTTTTTGTTTATTTTTTTTCTAAATGAACTTCAAAGTTTCAACATGATGCTTATTTAACCAAGTGTTGCTAATTTTAAGGTCGAAGCTATTAGACTCCACAGTGCGAAGCACGTAATCAGATTATAAGGTCACAAGCTCATGAGCGAAGTGGGCATTATAATTATATACGAATTAATATTAATCAATCATTTCACGATCTATGTACAAAATAGTGAAGTGCATAGCCTTAGGCAAGATTTTGCACGTAATTTTGACTATTGGATGACAATAGAACTTAAAGATATGAACCGAACGTTTAAAAATTTAAAGAAGCAAATATAGCCTTAGTGTAATATTTATCGTGACAAAACGAATATTGGAAAGGAGGTAACCTCTCAATGTGGAAAATTTTAACTTCGATGTATAACATAAAACTGTCCGAAACCAAATAAAAGTCTAAAACAAATTAACGATTTTACTGCTTCCTTTTAAATTTACATTTCTTTATTAATACAATCGAGTATCCGATTTACATATTAAAGGGATAGTTGAACGGTAACTCGCTCAAGTATGTTTAATAACGAACTAAAGCAAAATTTAACATTTTTAAATATGAATAACCAAACTATATTTTCAAGGGATTGATGATTTACTTAAACGAATCTATAAATATTTCAGGCCCATTGCCCATCTTACGACCTTCCTTGCCGGAGTAGAGCCAGCCCGCGAACATCGTAAGGTGGCCTCGACAGCCCGATACCGACATAACGAGTGTATTGTTTTGCGGTTACAGTTAACAATTTCTACGAATGAATTTGTAATTATAGTTAATATATTGATAATAATGAACAATAGAATGTTTATTGTTATTTTCGATTAAATCTAAACAAAGAAAAAGCGGATTCCAGAGGTAGTGTCGGCGCTCGCGTGCCGCGTAGCGAACGGTATCCGCATATATGGCGTCTTTAATAGAGTATCCACGTAACTCAGCGGCCAACAAAAACAATAAATTAATGCCTCCGCCGCACAGACAGACATTGCCAACTTTTTATACGGTGTACGAGCTTGTTAGGGGCTTAATAAAATAAATATTGCAGCGCACATTGTATCAACACAGATATAGATTTAGATAGATAAATACGTACGGAGTTAAGCTTTCATTTCTTGCGTGAACTAGTTTGTTTTTATTATCAGATAATATATAGATATAATAACAATAATTGGAACAATTCCAGGCACGGCTATCTGTTTCCAAATTAGGCGATTAAATGACTGCGGTACGGTAATCGAACAGCCGAAAAATATACGTGCATACTATATAGTACTTATATCATTAATATATCACATTTAAAAAATGAAAAAATTAATAAAACAAATGTGCTCACTACACAAATGTTTGTCTTGAGTGGGAATCGAATCCGCGATATCTGGTGTGATTTATTTAAGTTTTATTAGCAGCCAAGGTCTAGCCTAGCTCCAGAAGCCGGAATGGAAGCATATTTTTGTTTATTTATGTCTAATACGAAAACCAGCGAGCCATGTAAACCGCATACTCAATCTCAAAGAGGGACCAGAATTGGTCTTTCTTAAATTTGTTAATTTTATGCTTAATAGCACTTCCTCAAATCTTAAACATCATTTGGTATAACGGTAAACGAAAATGTCGTTAGGAAACCAAC
The DNA here is from genome assembly GCA_018245935.1 of Agara belti belti. Lineage (NCBI taxonomy): Eukaryota > Metazoa > Arthropoda > Insecta > Lepidoptera > Hesperiidae > Agara > Agara belti. The sequence continues at coordinate 6,789 of DWEM01000891.1, forward strand.
ACAGTTGTGTATTATTCTCTGAGGTGTGCGAAGTCTGCAAGTCTGCAGTGAGCAGCGTGGTTCAATATGGGCTTAAACCTTTTCACAAGGAAAGGACACCCGAGTTCAGCAGTGGAATAATAAAAGTGTCTGAAAAAAAACTGACTTGATTGCCAGAACCAGTCGTCGGCCATTCAAAAGGAGGCTGTGCCGGTGGCTAAATATTACCAGGTTTAGGAAAATAATTCTTTAAATTCCTTACTTAGAGCATAAGCCTTTCGAAATGGTTACCTTTTCCTTAAAAGCTGATAATTTATTGAATGAAACGAAATCCAGTTTCTGTAACAAGTCTCGGCGCTATTGTATGGAAATACAGGAATACTCAACGCTTCACACCCCGTGAGCTTCAAGCAAACACACATACAAACATACATATTCATTAATGAAAGCATTGGTTTGTCATTCATGAATACCCAGCATCCTTTGCGAAGACTGAGCTGTAATAATAACAAAAGTACTTGGGACAATTCCACTCACGGCTATCTGATATCAAAATCGGCGATTATATACCTGTGCTATGGGAACTGGCTATTAAACGTACATATACACATACAACTAATACTTATACAAATATTCTATTAAATCCAGTCATAAGCGCTCATCACACAAATGTTTGTGTTGGCTGGGATTCGGGCGTACGACCTATGATTTACAAACCAGGGTCTCTAAACTACTAGACCGAACGGCCAATTAAAAAAATACAGTGTCATTATAAAATAATTTCGTAACAATTTCCTTTATTACGTTACCCTCGGAGCGGTACCGAGACCTGTCCGACTTCAAGTTTAAGCTGATTATTTTCAGACAGGTAGATTGACATCGCGGTTGCGAAACGCTCAGGTCGTATCGCTGCCGAACGGTTAGATATCACGACGCGTGTGAGCTTTAGCTTTGTAGGTCGCGAGGTGATCGAATGTAAATCAAACGGTAACGTTATCTCGACACCTCGAGAAATTAGCGAGTGCCCGCCGCCGCCGCGGCTCCTGCGAAAACATTACTGCGACAAACGCTTTGCCAAACACGGCGGGTTCTACACCGTGAATATTAAAGTAGTGTGCATAGATTTGTTTACCGTGGGACTGTTCACAAATGTGTATTATGTGTATAAATGTGTAAAATCTTTAATGTCCTCCCATTTGCGCAAATAAACGTCTTTGTCTTTGGTTTCGGTGGTGAGAACACCATAAAAAGTACCGCGGTCCTTTTCAGAGGTTCCGGCTTATGTTATATTGTTATTTACTGTAATGGTGAAGGAAAAAAAACCTAAGGAAATCTGTATCCGGTAAAAACCTTGGAGCTTTGAATTGAAATATGACTCAAGTTGTAATTTGTATGCGGATCCCCAAAAAGCCAGCTTATCTCGACACCTTCCAAATCTGCACGATACCATCTGATACTCGTAGATATCCTTAAGCAAAAAATAAATCTAAACATTCATACATAATGTAATTGATGTAAGGGCACGTTCACACGCGCAGCTCAACCGGTACATCAATATGCGTGCGTGACGCTGGCTTCAAACGCTCGTTCGTATTCGGGACTTGTTGGGTTTTACTGTAACAAAATGAATGTAATTAGATAAGGATAAATTGTTGTTTTCCACGACTCACAACCGACCTATAGGACTGCTGGAATGCGACTATTAGGGTGAATTGGTTCAGTTAGTTAAGTAAACGGTGTTAATGAAAATATAAGTTGCAGTTTCAATTAATGAAATGTAACAAATAAAAACCTAAAGCGCGATACGCATACTCGGAATGCGAAGTAAAATTTTATATGTGCTAGCGGTGCTATCAATAACAACGGATCGTTTCTAGACAATAAACATATCGAGTTAATCGCGAGTTAAACCGCGCCGCTCTGCGCCAGGCCCAGTGTTAGCGTTCTCGGCCTAACTCATCACAACGCCGCGTGTGGAGGATTACTTGTATTTTTTACCGGCGCAGCGGTTAATGACTTATTAAACGTGTAACGACCGCTAATGAGATTAAACCAAACTAATTACGCAACATGTTTTGGAGAATATGTTATAAGTGAACGGTGTAGGACTTTCAAAGACGAAATAGTCCTTCGACGAAGTTGCGTCTTTTTGCCGCTAAGTAGAAATGCGTGTTCCTATTTGGAAAGTATCATTGACAGACCCAAGGTATGTTGTTCGTTCGAGTTTAGTCACCGGATCCTATCTGAAATAGCGGGTGGTTATTTACAGTGATCAACAAAAGTTAGATGACTTTTCGTGGTGGCATGGTTCTGCTGAAACGATTGTAAAAACACCTACCTGAAACATACATATTTGTGTACGTAGCCACACTTATCTTGACCTGGTAACATCAAATAAAGGGCTTCTTTAGGGCTTCTTTTTCTCGCCCGCATGCGTGTCGCAGCATAACTGGACAAGCATGCGTGCAAACCTGCGTGACAGGAAAAATGTCATTTATCTGACACGAGCTTTGACTGCAGTTATTTCTTCTAAAGGCTTAAAACACACCATATAATTGCAGCTGGCTGTGAACAGGTCAATACAACAGGCGCATTGAAGTGCTTCTGTGCGTGCAAAGTATCGAAGAGGACTCCTTACTGGGATCAAACGGCCCGGTCGATTAGTGATGTTATCCAACTATCGATATAATATCGATTTGAACGAACAGCGTTCTCTGGCTGACACTTTTAGCAGCATTGTCAACGTTACTAGCCATTTTAAAAAAAAATAAGATTTCGTTCAAATAGTCGTCTTAAATGCCTTTAACCGCCCATATCCACCGCTGGTCCACTGTACATCAATGATAGCCACCAGAAAACTGTTAATGTAAGCTTTGATGGATGTTAAATACCAAAACACAAAGCAGTATTGCGTTGCTTTCCTTTAGCCATATTTAGTTATTCTTTTGTCTTACTGTGTATCCGTTTTGGTCGAACTAATTGCGATGTCGATATTAAGGTTGCCGATGGTGCCGCATCCCGCGCCGGCGCATTCAATAATATAGTCATAAATCGTATCGTTACGAACCGTTCTTGCTCGACGTTCTTCGTGCTATAGATCGCGGCGGTTGACATTTGTAAATAAGTTATTCGACATTCCCATTTAGATAATAGTCCGCACTCGATCAGCTCGATGTTTATTGCGTCGCTCGGAGGACGGCTGCTGCGTACCGGATTATCTTGATATATAATTCCATTTATAATGTAACCCTACTTTCTTGCCTCGACTAAATAGATCGGACACTAGCCGAGGGAGTCAGGGGTCTCCGAAACCGTCGCGCGTGTATTAAGACAATGAGGATTATCCGAGAAGCACGTCACGTCTGGAAGGTTTGGTATATTTGGTACTCGATGATTTCTGTCTACCACCATTTGATACCCGGCGTGGTAGTATTAAATTGATATTATAAAAGGATTACAATCAGTAAGACCTCTGTTACTGATTCTAAATCCTTTGCTACTTTAGATATCCGCATATCTACAGTGGCAGACACCGACCTGCTGGTCCAGTGGTTACCGAACCTTACTGGTCCGATAATTGCGGGTTCAATTCCCACCAAAAATAACGAGCGTATGTTATCTATGCTGTATTGAGACTTCTTTATGTATTGTAGAATTTAACTCTCGAGATGTCCTTTTTCATTTTATCGATGTTACTGCCCGCTCCTCCCCTCCCTCCTCCCATCAATGAGCAATTTGTCGAGCGCACGTTAAGCGTTCCCATCTCGTACTGCTAGTAATTTTAATTACTATTTGACGCTAAATATACACTCGAGGTAGACGCGACGCGACAGGACCTAACGACTTTGTAAGAAGCGACGTAAGATATTGAGGAAATAATAATAAAAGTATTCGTTATGCTTTAAGAGGCTGCACGTGGTGAATTTAAACGGGCGTTTCCGAGCTTCAGAGGGCACGATATGAGCACGGTCCTGGTGTCAATCGTTAAACCTCGTTGGAAGCCTTAAAGGCGGTTTTTAAACGTCCGCTCATTGTAATTATAAATTATAAATTTGACACAATACACACAGTATTATACCTACTATGATTTCTTTTCAAGCAATGCCTATACTATTTGTCCTGAGTAGGAATCGAACCGACAACCTCAGCAACGCAATCAAACTACTGGACTAACGTGCCAGTCAGTTAGGATTCTGCAATATTTCACAACGTATGTAATGATGCTTTAAATAAATAACTTTAATTAATGAACGCCGTCTCCGAGCCGACAGCTCTGATCGGTTAATTAACTTTTTACACTAATAATTATGGTAATACATTAAATTAAATTTATTTTAATGTTTATTTTTTGCTGTCTATCATTTCTGTGGACTCTGTTGTTACACGCGCTTTAACCTTCAAAATCATTTCAACGTAAGGACGTATTAGTATAAACAGAATAACACGGAACCTGGAATCCTTTCGCCATCAGATATAATGCATACTTACGCAAGCCCGTAGTGAGCTCGACTAAAACAAGATAGCTCAGCCCGCCAATACCGGCGTATTACCTGTCGTTAATACCTACTCAAAGAATAAAGCATAATATCTTAAATATACGGGTTATGTATACCTTTCACTTACTTAGTAACCCTGTGGTTAATAATGACGAAGAGCTTTATATAGTCCGTACCAGGATGCGCTATGAACAAGCGAAAAAAGCGATATTCGAATATTCAGTCTGAATATTTAAGCAAAAACCTAGATCGGATCTAATTTATTATGCAAATAGTGGCCGGGACCGAGCGCCCGTCGCCCCAATATTTTACCGCTATACTGTTAATCGATCAAAATGTTTCCAAACATTTCTCGTGTCAATCAACGTATCAATCAATTGTGTGATTAAAAAATTGAAGCCAATCAAATCTCACTCGAGAATTAACGGCGAGAGGATATTTCGCCACTCGTCAATCGAACTAATAATGAGTGGAACGAGCGAACCCGCCGGCGACGGCCGGTCTGCGCCTCGACTGCCTTTTCACTTCTTAACAACGATGTACTCGGGCATCGATGATTAACTTTAATAGCTGTCTGTAATGATAATCATTCTAACGTTACTGCACGTATGCGACTATCAGAACGAAGTTTCCTAACGCGCCCCGCGGTGGGAGTCGAATGATAAAAATCATCACGTAAGGAAAAAGCGTTATGCCGGCTTCGTACGTTTCTCGCTGTTTCTATCTATTACATTCGTATCTGTGCGTGTGCCGAGATTCCCATATCATATCAGAACAGAAATGAAACATTATTATTACACGAGCGGTACCTGTATTCGTTATATCGAATGTACTTGCGTTAACACGGCTCCAGGCATCCGGTGCGGTCACGTTTGACAGCTTAATTAGGTACCTGTATCAAATGAAATAATTCACTAACATGTTAATTGTATTTGTACTGTAATTAATATGCAAATGGGTGTTCTAGCAAACGCGCTAGGTCTCTGCATACATTGTCCCCATGCTGACCATAAAACGGCGACGGTGTCTGTCGTAAGAGCAGACTATAAGGACACTGCGGGGTTCGTGGGCGGCTCGAGTTAGTGGGAGCTCTGACCGTCCAGAAATGACCTCAAATAGGGCGCCGCGCTGGAAGTCATCGGTGTATTCCGTCTGCAGACCCCTGAGTCTTCCAATAGTACAGAGGAAGATCGCAGGTTTTAGTAGTTAAAAGCCCACGGCACCGGTCTACCCCAAATCTACCCTTTTGAAGGTTTCCCCCGTTTCTAAAAAGGTCTCTATGTACGTACTAGTAAGGTTTTGGTGCGTTTACCGAGCCTTCCTAGCCTAGATTATCTCATGATATGGTCGAATACATTCATTTTAGAAGGCCAGTGCTGGACGTAGGTGTCCCCTAATCGACGCCACCCGCAGCCGTTCTGAATCCAGTTCATCGGTTAAATAGGTATAAATGTAATCGGTATAATATGATTGATAACTTTAGTGTCAGAAATCCTATTTTTCAGAATAGTTTTTAATATTTGATCGTCGTGTAAGTGATTGATTCGCCATCTTCATCACCATCATTGGCAGCGCCTTTTGCCGGCTTACGGATGGACACCACGTCGTAATTAGCAAACTCTATAACTGAAATGGTTACTTAAGAAATAATTGTTTCTCAATTTTTTGGTTAAATGTATCAGATTAATTAGTCTAATCGACAGTGACAATTGAAGAATATTAATAGCGCTTCGTGTTAAAGTACATTTATAGTTATAGGTAGTATGTTTACACAACAAGACGGGTTTAAACTAATTTTCAGTACAAGCATCATTGATTTAAAGATGTGATACCAAAATTGCTACTGACTTTCGCAACTTTGATATTCAAATTTGGAATAGCGTCCGGTAGCTACAGTTTCTGTTCTAAATACAAATATAATTTAACACGTGCGCGAATAGCGGGCGATGCCGCAGGCGGATACCTAATAAATGAACCGGGGCCAGGTAATAAACGAGCACGTCCAGCGCTGCTCGGCGATCGGCCCAGAGCGTGGATTCACTTAGAATATTTGCAACTTTCAAAAACTCAAACTACAAGTATAATGCATTAACAGTTGCGGAATCGAAGTAAAAATGGCGGGCAGAGCCGCGAGCGAAAAGCTCACAGTTAATAGCATTGTACAAGTTGGACGTTGGAGAGTATTCAGATGCAGCGAACGAAAATAAAAGTCATTCTCACTCTCAAAACGTTTATTTTGCTGGGTATCAAAATATTTTAGTAGCAACTTCAAAAAACATTTTGAAAACAGACAGCCAATAAAAGCAGTTTTTTTTACATTGTTAATCGAACTGTCATTGTATTTTGCCTTTATATAGGCTTATAGCCAGTTATATTATTTTAAAAAAAGATACATTTCGATTTTGTTACACTTATAATTTTTATAAGTTCATATTCTGTAAGTGTTTCGTAACATCGAAGTTCGAAATTCAAATTGTCGGAGTCGCCTCTCGATCCCGCAGTCTAACACCCTCGCGGCATCTAGTGTGCTGGTGGCGCGGTAACGCGGCGCGCGCGAACTTGGCGTTTGACACTTACTATAGATTTAAAAAAATCGAAAGTGAAAACGACAATTTAAACCGTGGTCTGTGTAAATTATAAATCTATAATATTGACAAAATAAATTAGTAAACGGTGTATAAGCTAACTTGAAATCATCAAAAATATTGCAATATCAACATTAAACAAAATTGTTGTAACGAAAAAAAAAAGTGGAAAACTACTGGTTTAATACAAATAGAACAAAATAAATGCAAAATCTAACAAAACATTTATAACGAAACGAAAAAAGTTTACCAATATTGCTAAAAAAAAATTAATTTGAAAAAATTGGCCAAAAATTTAAATATGAATTAACAAAAAAAATAATTCCTTATTCATTCAATTACGTTTTTGAGAGCAAAAATGTAATTCTTGCATTATCTCGCGTTTGTCTGTCAATTACTCTAAAAGGCAAATAAAAATCAAGGTAAATGGTCTTAATTGATTTTATTCTTGCATTAAAATTCATACGTACATTGTAAAATCAATGTTTGTGGATATTACATTACAGACTGCGTATAATATTTAATATTATATAACCTCAGTTATTGGACGAAGATTGTAATCAGCATTAATAAAAAAAAAACAATATTTGAAATTGAGTTTAGAATCATGTTTGTAAATAAATAATTAATATAGTCCTGGTTTCGTTCATCCATATTGTTGCCCATCAACAATCCGGCGGAAATCGAACGCGGATCGTGCAGCAGCTGTCTCGCCGGAATTATAACACGAGTTTTGTGAAAGTTTATACAATTTATAACGTCACGTTTTCATCTTAAAATTACATATCATCCCAAATACGTTCAAATTTAAAGAAAATTAGTTTGTTGGCAAAGATAGGATTTACGAGTGATCTAGAGAACGGGATACCTACTACGTGACAAACAAACTTATCGTGAAAACTTTATCTGTCAAGTTGCACATTACAATTATTTTTAGCTTTCATTGCGATTTTGATGCGCTTTAAACATTACAAACGTCGTGAAATTAAACTAACACTGAATATAAAACAAAACCAGATTTAAACTTTTAATAGTAACCACTTTTTTACAATCCGTTCCGAGCGATACAAGTTTTGAAGGCCATTGGATATAAAATGATGGGTTTCACCCACAAGTATTATAACCAAACGTAACACGAAACTGAAGTACAAAAACCAGAAAAAAGTAGTGTGCCTTAGTATGCATTTAACGTTTACATCAAATCCATACTAAGTTATAAATGCGAAAATGTTTGTTTGTATATGCACTGACGGGCTTCGCGGTCGGGTGGTTAGAGACTCTGACTGCAAAACCGGACGTCTCGGGTTCGATTTCCACCCAGCACAAACATTTGTGTGGTGAACATATTAACTAAACTGACTAACCATAGACAATGCCGGTAGATGTCTTCCACATTTAAATTCATAACATCTATTTCAATATGCAATTAAACTTAATGATCGTTATAACCGTTGATGCTAAATATTGCTTTCACCGCTTTCATACCGGGTAAGAAATAAACCGAGGGAAAAAAACCAGAGGATTCCAATATCACTACTCCCTATGTAACACCTTACTTATAAAATCACAGTTACTTGTAAGCGAAATCAAATAGCGCTCTCGAGCACACAACCTGTTAACGAAACAAATTTAAAACCATTATTTTTTAGTCAACGTTTTCCTTAAACATGTTACATTCAATGAAATCTCGGTCTTATGCGTATACACATAAAGGCTATGGGATGATCCTTCTGATCTGAGCGTGTACTCCCAAGTGAGCTTTCATCCGCTCCCTGATGAGGCGAGTGGCCGCTAACGAGCGATCCGGCCAGCTATCTATATTATTATTATTCTTCTGTTATACATACAAATACGAATATATTTCGAAATCGAAAATATTAACCAACTGTGGCATACTAAATAGGGTTGTCGCCAAACACAAAAATATTTAATATTCATTTTAAGGTAAATCATTAGGTCGTGTATAAATTTACTAACATTTCGAATGAAATTCTTCAAATAATGCGCAAATGAAGTATTTATTTGTTTATCTTATTGTAGATTTTTAAAATATATTTCATTTAACTTGCTTCATAAACAATACAATAACTCATAAGCGTAACAAGTAAAAAATGCTCTAAGAACAATATAACATGTTTCATGGAATAAATAATGCAATGAACAAATATTTTATCGCTTCTACCTAAGTTCGTGACAGCCCTCGACAAGATTATTTGGTTTCTATAGAAATTTAAATTCACTTTCACCGTTCCTTTCAACTCGATCGACTAATTTATAAACACACTAGCTTAGCCCGCGGCTTCGCCCGCGTGGAATTCAATGTGTCACAAATTTTTTCCCCATAAAAACGACCCTGCGGGAATTCTAGAATATAAAGTAGCCTATATGTTGCTCCACAATTAATTAATCGGTTTAATTGAAAGAGAGAAAACCGATTATTTAGTATTCGATTTTTTCCACTCCAAGTCACATCCCTACTCACGCGTGCATCCCGCAGCCGCTTCCCTGCGT
>DWEM01000892.1:0-16348 GCA_018245935.1 Agara belti belti
CGCTAGGCATTAGGTCTGCCCTCTGTAAACCCTATTATTAGGTTTTTGCATAAATAAATAAATAAATAAATAAATATGTATAGCAAAATATTTTATTTTCCACTTAAATACCGTTTTTATTGCAGCTATCCACTCCACATGCACCGTTTTCTACAGTTTTCGATGCCTTTAACGAGTCAGCAATTTGTCCTCAATATGATAGTGTCAATCGAAAACCAATTGGAACAATTAACTGCCTACATATGAATATATTCGCTCCTAATTCAGCTACTTCTCTAAATCGGTTGCCAGTTTTGGTATGGATATACGGCGGAAGGTTTGAAAAAGGACATTTTCAAACAAAGAGATTTGCACCTCGATTTCTGTTACAACATGATGTTATCGTAGTAACATTCAATTATCGTATTGGTCCGTACGGATTTATGTGTTTAGACACACCCGAAATACCCGGCAATGCCGGCTTGAAGGATCAAGTAAATGCATTAAGGTGGATCAAAGACAATATTGAATCCTTCGGAGGTGATGTTAACCAGATAACACTAGGCGGTCAAAGCGCAGGGGCTGTATCGGTAGACTTTCACCTTTTATACGATAAAGAAATATTTTTCCATAAGGCGATATTAAACAGTGGCACCTCGCATTGCCCTTGGGCGATAGTAGACTCCGACAGAAATGAGCCAATAAAATTAGCGGAAAATCTCGGTTATATTACAAATGACTTTGAAGCTGCTATTTCATTTCTTTCAACAGTCGACCCTAGTTTGGTTATAACCGCTAAGAATGAATTAGGCACAGACTCAAGACCGTGCGTCGAGAAAATATTTGATGAGGGCGAAGAAGCTTTTATCACCGACTATCCGATGAATATGAAAATACCTAGAGCCAAATCAATGCCTATTTTAGTAGGATTTACTAGTGATGAAGTAATTGGAGAATACATACGGTTTCCTACGGAGTTTTACAAGGACCCTAATGTATTCAGTAATGACTTGTCTATTGCTTTCAATTTTGGCGATGAAGCTGATGAAATGGCAGATTTTTATAAACATTTTTACATGGGTGACCGTACGGGAGAAGAATCAATATTAGATATAATTGATTTTAATTCCGATTTACGTTTTAATTATCCCACACACAGAAGTTTAGAGAGCTACCTTCAAAATGATGCTAGAAACGTATATCATTTCGTCTTTTCATACTTGGGATTCAGAAATTTAAAACTGACGAATAATGTTACGATAGGAGGAGCTTCTCACGGCGATGATCTTCCGTATATCTTTGATTACGAGATTTTTAAAGATGTAATGTTTCCACGAGACGAAGTAATGGTTAATAGGATGACAACTATGTATACAAACTTTGTAAAGTATGGGTATGTATTTATAGTTTAAAGATATTAACGATTTTGATTTAATTATGTATAACATTTGTGGAAATTGTAATGGACTGGATTTCAATCACCCATTCTGGGGGCCTGGGTTCAAATCCTGCCACGACCCTCTGTCTTTACAAAGAAAGGTGCGTTTAGTAACGTAAAAATTTAAATATTACTTGTTTTACCGGTGCAGGTCTGTAGGCATGTAAATATAGCGAAGAGACCAAAAGAGTACGTTAGTTATAAAGTATACAATATTTTCTGAGCTTTGTGTAGTCTGCCATTCTCCACTGGACCAGCGTGGCAGACTTTGGCTTTAACGCCTTCTCGCATAAAAGAAGATTTGTGTCCAACAGTATAATAATTTATATTACATTAAAACAGTCAATTTTAGAATGTTTCTGAACTATGACATATTTTTTCAGAGATCCTATTCCAGAAACAACACAGCTCTTGCCGATCAAGTGGAAGCCAATAACTAATGAGTCATTAAACTATCTCAACATCGACTTCGTGATGGCGATGGGAACACGACCTTTCCACGAAAGACTTACCTTCTGGGACTTGTTTTATAAACTTAATAAAAAAGCACAAAAGGGCTATCGACAAATGTAATTTAGTGTGGACTAAATAAACTTCCTTGCTATGATATAAAACCAATGGGAACTTTTTATATGTTCTATAAACATAGTCATCACGATGTAGGAGTAACACAAACGAATCTAATAAAGACATGGATATCTTTTTACCAAATTATTTCGAATTACACAGTTTACCTAAATACATAACATGACGAAAAATAACACGACTATGTCAAACTAAAGTGTCTCGTGATGTTGATAAATTGAAAGTGAATATGATACATTGAGGTGTATTTAAAGCATGAAACTCCGCGCGACACGGAACTCAATCGCACGCAACTTGCAAAGTCATAATCAATCGAATACGTCAACACTACAGCATGGTTATCATTCATATCAAATGTCTTAGAATACTTACATACATATATTCTTGTCGCATCTCAATAGATATGCTCGATATTATGTAATATCTTTGTTTATTTTTAAATCGTTAAAGTGATGAATTATGTCAAAACGTTCATAGAACAATATTATTTGGAACCACGATACTACACATTCGTGGACGGCATGGATTTATAAACAAAAACCGAATCGAACAAATTACTCGGAATACCGTCATGACTATGTTGACAATAAGTAGTAATTCGCTTAATCTGGAAAGCTTTAATATATTTGATTATGTTTTGTTCATTGAGCACTGACTCCGTTGTAAAAGCTTATTGCAACTATCACAAACACATTCAGTTTATATTTTTCTATGGACATTAATGATTCAATATTTAGAATTCAAGAAAATAATGTTACAGAAACTAAGTACTTAAAGATATTTAGAGATAATAAAAATAATAGGCGACGAAAAATAAAGCATGTTCACTTTATCGCTTCCATCTTATCCTATGTAATAAGTCACTGGTAATCGATAAGCTATTTCAGTTATAATTATAAACTGCTATCTTCACAATCAACTAGATAATGAAAAAGATACGGTACATCCCTGCATTGGGTAAAAGAAATTGCTGATTTGAAAATCTTTCACTAACCTCCACAATACTATTGGATCAAACGATACAAAGATTCGAATAAACTCTTTAACTGTTTCGCTTTTATAAAGGAATAGGAAATTAGAACAAAGCATTGCTTGCAAACAGTACTTAAACCCCCAAACTGAGGCGATCAATCTTATCTGGTGCCGTAATTATAACTGTACTTCCTCATTTTAACCATGAAATACTGATTCAATTTGCAATTTTTTGCAATAGCAATAGTTGATTTACAAACATATAAATCCGTGTTTAGTGTGGATTGCAACACTGCGTGTAACAGAACAGCTTAGCATAGTAACAGAACTTGTTACGTAAAGAGTCATTACGACCCAGACCGCGCAGGCAAGGTGTTAATGACACTATTACGGACTAAGCCACGATCGGACGTTACCAATGTGGACATTATGTTAGTACTCAGACCAACGTCCACACTTGAAGTTCCTACCCTCTCCAATGGATTGAAGTAGACCTACTTCATATTTATTAAATATAATCGATAGGTACACATATTTATGATTAGGATAGACAGTTATTTCCCTAAATGTCAGATTATAGATGCAAGATATTTGTGATTATCAATAAATGATGATTTAAAAATTAAAAATTATCGATGTATTAAGTATCTAAATATTTTCGATAACGGAATCTTTACGCAATAAAATCAAAGGACATAGCGCCAAATAACACAATTTTATCACTTTTTGCTAGGACACAATGTTTTCTTGTAAATTTCTCATTTTGTTCTTCGCTTCGTATCACTATGTGTATGGTCGTGCGCGGTCTGGTACTCTGGTTCAAACGAATCAAGGATTAATACAAGGAGTGCAAGCAACTGATGGTAATTATACCATGTTCCTGGGCATACCTTACGCCACTGTTAATGAAAATAATCCTTTTGCAGTAAGTAATTCTAATGAATTAATATTATAATTGCACCAACAATTATAACAAATAAGCATGTGAAAACATAGTAGGAACCTTATATTTCCAATATCTAATTTTAACCTATTTATTTTCAGGCATCAGAACCTCATCCAAAATTTGAGACAGTATTTGAAGCAATCGATGATTCGGCAATTTGTCCTCAGTTCGACGGTAATACGCAATCAGTTATTGGGGCCTTGGACTGTCTTCACATTAATGTGTTTGTCCCGAACTCTGCCAGCCCGCAGAATCAGCTCCCTGTGTATGTTTTTATTCATGGTGGGAGATTTCAAACGGGTCGTTTTGGAAGAGTCCGGTTTGGGCCTAAGTTTTTGGTAAAACATGATATTATTTTGGTCACTCTTAATTATCGCGTAGGTCCATATGGATTCCTGTGTCTTGACACACCAGAAGTCCCTGGCAATGCAGGCCTAAAAGATCAACTGATTGCATTAAGATGGGTGAAAGAAAACATTGCAGCTTTCGATGGTGACGTGAACAAAATAACGTTAGGTGGGCAAAGTGCAGGAGGAGTTTCGGCTGATTTTCACTTTCTGTACAACAAAGAAATTTATTTTAATCAACTCATAACCCAAAGCGGAACTGGACATTGTCCTTGGGCGATCATTGATTCTGACAGAAATGAACCAATACAATTGGCTGAACTGCTTGGTTTTAAGACAGACAACTTCGAAGAAGCAATATCCTTCCTTTCAAGAACTGATTCTTCCTTAGTTATAAATGCTAAAATTAGACTTGGGACAGTTTCAAGAGCATGTGTTGAGAAACCATTTCCTAATGTTGAGCCGTTTATAACAGATTATCCAATTAATTTACGTATACCCAGAGCACGAACAACACCAATATTATCAGGGTATGCGGAAGACGAAATGACTTTTGAATATTTAAGGTTTCCTATGGAGTTTTTCGAAAACCCTGATTTATTTGCCAATGAAATATCAATGTCTTTTGAACTAGGAGACAAAACTCATAAAATGGGACAATTCTATAAAAAATTCTATGTAGGCGATACTATGGGTGAGAAATCGAAGATGAAAATAATTGATTTTCAATCTGACTTCCGTTTTAACCATCCAACTCAAAGAAGCTTTGCAGCCTACCTTGAAGATGGTGCAGAAACTGTATATCACTACTTCTTCACCTATTTAGGAGGTAGAAACAGTCAGAGGATTGGGAGAAACATAACTGTAGGAGGTGCGACCCACGGTGATGATCTCGGCTACTTATTTGATTCGGCGTCTTTGCAAGGCATAATGACTCCTGAAGATCAAGTTATGGTTGATAGAATGACTACGATGTGGACTAACTTTGTTAAGTATGGGTATGTAAACTGCTCATTTTTTGTAGTTTGTTTATGTAAATATTTGTATCCAAATACGTATATAGTATTTATGTTAAGCCGATTCACTGCAAAGATGATTTTGAGAGCAATCGTTATTATTCACTTTTTCCAAAGACGTGTATACCTACATAATATTCAATGCCTAATTGATACTGCTTTCAGCGATCCGACTCCGGAGACGACAGAATTATTGCCATTTAAATGGGAACCGATTACAAATAAATCTTTAAATTATCTCGAATTAAACTCGCAGCTCAAAATGAGTACGAGACCGTTTCATCAGAGACTGACATTCTGGGACTTCTTCTACACCGTGAACAAAAAATTCCGTAAAGGCTACAAAGAACAGGGCTGAAGGATTTAATTTTTTTAAAATAAATGCATGATGTTGCACTGAAAAATTATATTCTTGCTTTAAGTCTTAATTTATAATAATAAATAAAAAATACGTTATGTAATATTACACATGAATACAAAATTATTACAGTCTCCTGAATTTAATATTGTGCCACTTTTTATCCTCTCAGATAACTTCATTCGCATTTAGGCCTAAAAATTAGATTTAACTGGAAATCTTATTTGTCACATGTAATATTTTTTCTAACTACGCATAGTTTCAATGTAAGTTCTTTTTATGGATTGGCCAATGCAAACACTGCTGCCAGTTTCAATGTCTTTGAATATTAATCAATTGATTTTGTACCAACAAATCTTAATTCAGTTACGATACAAAATTCTATGGATGACGCTTATTTTTTGAAGTTATATCGATTATTTCAGATAAGTTAATAAAATACCCAGATAAGATTAAGGTAAATATGTAGACAAAAACAGCAATTACTCAAAAATGAATTCATAATTTTAATTCTTAAGTATTTATACAATTCTTATTATGATTAATTAAAAATCACAACCTCTCATAATTGTGATGTGTTATAAGTGTGAATAGATGTGTACGTACATATCGAATGAACAAAACGACAGCTTAAATGGAGAACGACAAGCTATGACAATATTTACAGCTCTGTCCCTGCACGTAACACAGGCTAAAGTTCAGAGCAACGCCGTACGGCTCACTGCAACCACCTGTTCCGTACTTCGAGACGTTTACGGTCACGACAGTTGCAAAAAGAGTTTTAGTGTAATCAAGTTTACATTTCATGTCCTACTTTTTAGGACAGGACATCCTTGTTCAACAACGGAAAAAAACACCATTTTCAAATTCTTTATTTTCGAATGGATCCATTTGTTACTTTAATAAATCAAGGTATTCACACTATGTTACTACGATTACATTTTAAAAATCGAAAGAGAAAATAATATAAAACAAAAACGATTTAACAAACAATGTACGTAAGGGGCAACCGGATAAAAAGGGTTTAAAAAAAAATATATTACAAATTACCCATAACACAGCTGTACCTTTCAAATCATTGACTCGCGATCGACAAACAAAACCATTTTTTTATGGTTCACATAAAATCCACGGTTTTATTTCGGTCGTTCATTCGTAATGCTGATAATATTTCCTGTTCCTGGATACCGCTCTGGCTGCTTTACGCCTTCTCAATTGCACATATTTTTATGAAGGCATACAACATACATATTTATGAAAGTTTTATGTACGAAGAGGTGAGTCGGTTTCGAATTCATAGACTCGATACTAATGAGCCTATATATCCTGATAGAATATTTTTACCTTAAACATAAGGCCCAATTACCATACCTTGGCGCATCTCACGCGGTCATCTGATCCTAAACTATGTATGTTCTATTTTAACCGCACGGCTGTTGAGTATACTTTTACAGATTTTGTTTACTCCCAACTGCGACCAAATACCTATTCCTCCTATACGAGTATTTTTCTTGGGTAATAACCGAACCTACAGCACCCTGCTCATCAGTGTCGCAAACCACAGAACGAACACTCGAGTCATTGAAGGCCCAATGGGAAGTATTATGCATTTTGAAGGCAGAGCGCACGTAGCCCCGACGAAGTAGAAGACATACACACGATCTGTTAAGTTAGGCGACGCAAAGCGTAATGTCTGCCTATCCTTAAGGGAAATATGCGTGACTTATAACTATAATAACTGTAGTTTCCTTGCTTCAGACGGTACGTTAAACGATCCATCCCAGTCCAGTCGCCGTTACCGAATTAAGGTGACTGGCAAATTAATTTCAATAACTTATAGGCAGCTTAATAAATAATCCGTTTCTAAGTTATTAATGGAGGATTAAATATTTTATTTAAGTATGTAGATGTCCAATTTCTTAGAAGATTATTATAGATTTAAGAATTACTTAAGAACTATAATAATATTAATCATTATCGTCAAATATACTTTGCGATATGATAAAAACAAAATAAAAATCGTTATCATAAATATGAAATCCGCGAATAACTTTTGCTGATTAGATAAGTTGTATTTACCACTTCTTTTCGAAATGACTTATAATTAAAATAAAAATATTTGACATGCAAACGAAATCTTATCAACTAATTTTCAGTCCAGTGCTTAATGCTAATTGCTGAGCTATCGGTTGTGGGTTTATTATTCAAAAATATTTTTGTGATAAGCTTGAAAAATCAAACTGTTAGTCTAATTGTCTAGTTACAGAAACAAAGCAACGTAATACACATAATTTCAAACGAAGAGCAATAATGTACTTTCTGTACGCGTGTTGTCTGTTACTAACCATACATTAAAAACACTTGCGTTTTGGCAATAAAAAATGGTGTAAGTGGTCCGCTTAATAAAAATCTCGCAGCGCCT
Organism: Agara belti belti; assembly: GCA_018245935.1. NCBI lineage: Eukaryota > Metazoa > Arthropoda > Insecta > Lepidoptera > Hesperiidae > Agara > Agara belti. Next base: position 8,064 of record DWEM01000892.1, read on the forward strand.
CTCATAGACCATTCCAGTCACGCGTCCAATATTGGGATTGGCATCGTGTAGCTTACAATTTTTCTTCAGAACAGCCTTAGATTTAATTATTTAAAACTCTTAAAATGTTCCTTCCATATGGTTTGATTTCAGCGTTTAGTCGTTCCGGCTGCTAAGCTCTCGTTCTCATGTTGTTCTATCTTCAATGGGACAGACAGACAAATAAATTAGATAAAGGAGAGTTAGGTACTCGTTTTTCGTATCTCTCACCCTGGGGTAGGTGTCTTAGGTCACATGTTATAGTTTGCTTCATGATCTTAAGTATACTTAATATGTATTTGATGTACCTGTATGAAGTGTGTTTACTTTGTGTCATTTATTTGCAAACGTGAATATGGAATATAAACTCTTCTTAGGGTCTGAAGAAATTTCAATCAAAAATACCCCTAATTTCGTATGTATGGTTGCCGTTAAGTTGAAAGAACATCTTTACAGTTTTGATAATTTAACAGCGATAAAGAATAAAGAAATAATTTAATAATGTAAATGTGTAAATATTTTAAGCTAGGTACTTGATACTCTTTCATATTTTGTAGTTTGGTAGCCTCGTGTAAATGCATTGAGACACTTTATATGATCAGCGCCATCTTCTGTAAACTTGAGAAATCAAAAGAGATCGACATAGATGGCAGTCTATCCAATACACTAGGTAAATAACTGTAAATTCACTGATGTTAATCGGCCCACTCACGATGAAATTTGTCTGATGAGCACGATGTACCTACTGTGTCTGGATGTACTAAAATGTCAAGTATATTGAAGTTTATATAACTAGTATAATTATGAGCTATTTTCTTACCACAGCCTAACGATTTAACTCGATGCCTAATTTATGATCGAATGTGTGATTTATCTCAGCTCATTGACAACAGATAATAATCTAATAATAACAGATGATGTTGTTGATGTTGTTTATTATAGAATATTAAAATACTCATTGATTTGAAATTGTTATATGTATTAATTACGTTGGATACATCTTCTATGTAGTATTCAATTATATGTACCTAGAGGTCGTAACAAATTAAGTGGTATGATTTAGCGACTATAATTTTTCGACCAAAAAAAATTTAATTCGTAACCAAGGTCAGCTGGACACGAGGCGGTCTTCACTGCTCGGTTGACACAATCGTGTCTATGGCGTACGTGTAAAATGTAGAATAAACTTCTTTTTGGAGAGCGTTCTTACTTGGGGGGTCTTGGGGCGTCAAAAGTACTCTCCTTTAAGGCCGAAAGTGCATCAGCGACTCCTCGGGTATTGTAAATGCAACGCTCAATTATAGGCAACGGTAACTATTTATTGTGAGGTGGCCCATCCGATGGTTTGCTGGACTAAGTTTATTATAAAAATAGGTCAACAGTCGAAGATATCTTCTACTATAGCAGCTTTGAGCTCGAGCTTCGCTTCGAATCACATGCAGTTGCTTGCCATTACTCTGCTTCTACGCAGAATTGTTTAGTAAATATCCTTAAATAAATTCTCTTCTTTCCTCCAATCTAATTGTAAAACAGCACTTGCTTGTCTGCCTTCAGAAATTCGTTATTGAGTTTAGCCCGCATTTGAATTTACTCATTATTCAATTTGGACCACATACTGTACACACGTTTTGTTTACGCAATTAATGTTTATAAGATATATTCTACTTAAATTACCACAGCCATTTATTGTACGTACGAAGTATTGTAGGTACAAATTCTTATTATTCTTACGATATTATAATTTAGTTTTACGATATTTATATAAATATTTCCAAAGTTCATAAGCCTTCGGATTAGGCATTGGTCCCATTCTCAGTTCATCTTCTATATATAGGTAATTTGGATGGTCCTTGGATCTTTGAGTCCATTTCACTGCCAGATTAGTATTCTCCGGTGTCGGATCTCTGAAAGAATTATTCATTACCGTAAATTCTGCATTTTAAAATAAAAATTCAAACCTCTGTTCTTTCGTTTTACAAGTTGTAAAAAGGCTAGTTATTAATTTGTTCCAAGAAGGTATAGAATTAATAGGTAATTATTATAAGTTTGTGTATTTAAAATTTTGTCTTATGGACTGATAAAAAATTTGAAAATTTTATCCAATAATTATAGTGGTTTTGTCTTTGACACAAGACCAACTGATGGGATGTGTAGATACGACCTAGGAATTAGGATGGACCACGAAGGTGTACAAAAAGCCTTTTATAATGACATAATTGAGAATCAACAAGCATTCTATTCTAAAACATGCAAGGTAATGCGTTGCGTGAGATCAGGTAGAAAGTTAATATGCATATTAACAACCATTATTAGGGCATGTTTCACAACTTGAAACAATTGTTACAGCGAACGTTAACAAAGTGTTTATGTTTATGAGTTTTGTGAGTCTAAATGACAGTTGTTGTTGTTAAAATTTACCCATATTTAGCGAAGTTAGTCCACAAAGTAGTCATAGCATCTATAACCTTTCTATCTTTCTCTGTTATAGGAAATTTGAGGATTCTTGCATCGAACAAATAGAATACGTCATCGGCATGACACGCTCCGCTTTGGTTTGAATTTCCAGTTCGTGCTTTCACGAAGTTTCTGCCTCCAGAATAATTAAAGTAATATGTAAAAACAGGTGCTGTATTTTTTGTAACCATCATTTCAGTTTCTAGTATAGAGGACATCTCAAAATATGCATGCGAATAAAACTCAGATACGTTCATAATCTTTTTCATATTTATTACGTCTTTACCGAAATAGAATTCTCGCAATTTCACCGCCGCGGCCTCTGCTTCGGTCTCTGTAGCAAAACCTAAATCACTTGCAAATAGATATGTTCCATTTAATTTTTTAAGCGTTTCTTCGCTATCCCCAGCGGATAAAAAATAGCCTTCTCTACTGTTGAATCCAGAAATGATGGGTATATTAACAAGGTTCTTACTTAGGAGATTGTATGGTAAATCATCTATGGCTGCTTCAATCCCCTCTAACTTTTTTTCCACGCAAGGCAAATGTATAAGTTGAGTGTCGAAGTATTTACCTAAAACTTTTGTTGCTTTTAGTAATGTTAGATCTGAGTATTCCATTCCCGAGAAAATGTTGTACAACTCATACGGATCACTAGTGTTATATCCTAAGGTTCCTGCTAATAAACTAGCTGCCTGTAAGGGTTTCCTGTTGATCGCCCAACTTGATATAGATGATCCGCTCTGTATGATGGCTCTGTTAAAAAGTCCATTAGCAGCTTTACTAATTATCATCATGGACACCGATGTACCTCCAGCGCTTTCACCAAATAGAGTTATGTTATCCGGATCTCCGCCAAATGCGGCTATGTTCTTCTTGACCCATCTCAAAGCAGCTATTTGGTCTTTCAACCCAGCGTTTCCCGGTGCTTCTTTAATACCTAAACACAGAAAGCCAAGTATGCCAAGTCTATAGTTAAAAGTGACTAGAATAATATCTTTATGCACCAGGAAGTCTGGTGCGTATAATAACTTTCCACCGCTTCCTAATATAAAACCACCACCATGAATGTAAACCATTACTGGTAGAGGTTTTTTAGCGTCTGCTGGTACATAAATATTAATCTTTAAGCAATCTTCTGAGCCCACGACTCCTATGAATGATTTTTGCGGACACGAATGCATTTCGTCTACTGCTTTGTATATCCCGTTCCATCCAGGAGGTGGACCTGGCGCCTGCAATTCAACAAGTGATAAAGTAAACATAAATGATCGTCTGGTATATAAGTAAAATAGTCGACGAAAGCCGAATAGAACAGAGAACTTGGCAAAAAAAGAAAGCATGCTATTCCTTACTTCCTATTAATGTCACTAATGTTAGATATCTAGTTAGCAATTCCATAATGGATATATTATAAAATGTTAACAACGTGCAACGTTGTCAATTGGAATGAGTAGCACGATAATGAGACGCAGTAGTGAAAGTGATTATCAGTTTGTTTACATTAGAAACAAATGTTAGCCTAATACACGAAGTAAATATGTACTGTGTAATAAAGGGTCACATCAGAAACAAAATAAACTGTTCTGCGAACGTCATATAGGGTACAATAATAAACGGGAATAAGAACTGCAAAAAGCACTGGCCACCGTACCTGGAAACGAGTGTTCTTGTCAGCTGTCGCATATGGGATGCCGAGGTATTCGAAAAACAACCCATCCTTGCTTATTTTACCGCTCAAAGTCCCTTGTCCGATCGTCACTTCGGGAGCCGGCTGGTCGACCAAGTTCGTGGCGAACAGAGAAAACAATACCAACAGTTTCCTGTACTTCATTGTTTATAAACTGATTTAGGTTTTCTTCGTAGCATTTGAATACATTTTATTTCAGTTCCTTGTATTACACAAACATCACAACTGCACACGACAGGTTAGGAATACTATTTTGAACACATCTTATCACACAATTACTACACTTCTGCTGATAACGAACTACCAGGTACGGATTGCCGGTGTCACGATATGAACTGAACGTTTGCTAATAACATGGCCACTGATAATGTTTTCAACCAAAAAAAAACAAATACATGTATTCTTTATTTATGGGGGCAACACAATGATTGTCATCGATTCGCGCTATGCGACTAAGGAAAAATGTCGTGCGGCAGTGCCCTTGGAACTAGTTAAACGCGGTCATTGCGTAAGCGCCTTGGCCTTTGACTGCCGTAGTTACCTACAAAATATATATTTATAGCACCGTATGTTCCGTTAGTAACAAAGTTCGATTTAAACTATCCATTGAGTACACAGAGCGTTGGGCCGTGGCGGGTCGAAGATGAAATAAAGAGATTTGGACATAGGATCGAATTAAAAGCAGTGAATTCGCGTGCAATAAGCATTAGTGCTATTTATGGATTATCAAAAATAACACATGTGCTGACTGTTTACCTGACAGGGGTTAAATAGGGGTTGAAGGCATGTTTGAAAATCCGCCAATTTCAAAGCAAACACTACGAACATTGGAACCTTTTTAGTTTTTTAGTTAGAAATAAACAAATACTTGAGTCAACTTTTTTGGAATATTATTACCAACGAAACTAAAAGAAGGGATCAAAGTGTGTTTGAAAATCCGCCAATTTTAAAGCAAACACTATAAAAATTAGTGAAATTTTGTATGTATATAATGAACAATAACCATTTAGGAAACCGGTGATTTCACGTGTATGAGATTTTTATAAGTTCCGCGAGCATTAGCTAGTGAGAAACAAAGCTGTTATAATGGTTTAACATCGCTGTATACTTCTATTGATAACGTACTTGTCCCACGCATACATGCGACACATTGTTGTATTGAGAGGCGCGCGATCAAGCAAATGCAATTATAATGCACAGCGTGTTCACCAGATACTCAATATAATTCCGTACCTGCGATAAATTGCTGCCATTCTGTTTGAAATTGCTTCTGGCTTTCTATATGTCTCGGGTAGTGAGAGCTCTACTGTAATTTATAGTATGGCAAAATATAAATTATATTTTAACAGAGAAATATTTTTAATAGAAATTTCTGGTTTGTTTGTATAAATAAATACCTATTATTGATTAACCTTAAGCATTATGATATGTATAATAAAAATATTATAATTATAAAATCCTAATAATATCTTACAACAATTTCGCATGCCCTCCGGTTCTAAATTAAACGGCCTGCGTTATGGTGATTAAGCAGGTGATAATTGTTTTACCACATGCAAACAAAATACAGTATGACAAGTATTATTTAAGATTATACTTGATGCAACGCGGTAACAGCTAATCTACTGCACTGGACTGCGAGACAGATAATATAGTTTGAATTAGGTCAGGATCGTGCTTAACAGCAATCTCACCTCGTGTAGCCGAGATGTGTCGGCGTGATGCCTAGACGGTAATTACATATGTTCCTCCTCGCCTTCTACTGTGGCTTTACTAACGCTATATTGACCATAATACCTATAACATTTTTTCATTTTACACCAGTAATACACGATACAATAAAACCTAATATGTAGTATATTCCGCTCCAAATGGCGGTCTTATCACTAAACCGCAATCTTTTTATACAACCTAACTCCAAGACAACTATTTTTATTGAATTTTCTGAGCTCCTATGAGTTTCTATCTACATACATAAGTTTCTGAGCATGAAAAACCAAAATACGGTTTTAATGTTGGATAAAACACCCTCGAAACTCAGTGGGTACACGAATCTCTTTCTTTTGCCAAAATTATAACAAGGTATGAAGATACTATTTGGAATATATTATTAAATATTTTTTCTTTTTATTTCTTTTCTATTGTTCGAGTAGTTCCCGGTAGGGCAACAATAAGTGCCAGTTTAAACTATTACCCTAATATAATATGCGGGGCTCGCACCCGCGGCGAACTAAACAGGCCATTTTCTCATCTCTTCGCATGTCCGAAATTTAGTTGAATAAATTACGTGAAAGGCGAAAACTGTTGAATTTTAACCCTATCCCGCGCGTGACCGCTCGCTGCTCGGCCTGAATTTTAATATTTTACACGCTATATTACAGTTCTGCGTATAAAAGATGTTGAAATAAAATTCTTACAGAATATGCGAGTATAACATCGCGGTAATTAGAATTACCGTTTTCGAAAATCCACTCCGACTTACTGTACCTATATTTATTTTACTCTCAATTAGACGATAGCTAACGTGGTAACGGGTAGAGTGTGTAATGTATATTTAGGAGATATTCTTTGCGCTTAACGTATTACAATTTGGAAATGTAAAATAAGTATATCCACTGCAACATATTAAGCGCTTTAATACATATATGCCAAGTCTTATTTAACATAAAAGCTAGTCGTGAAATGTATAAACTTATTTCTTGACAACATATTTTCTTTGAATATTACATATTATGAAACACATTATAAAAAGGTTAACTACTTTAGTTAGGTATTTGTTAATAGCATATTATTTTAAAACAGCATGCTGTATTTATATAAGGCACGAAGCGTATCAAAATAATTTTATATAACAATTACAACAATGTAATTAATTAGGTGTTGTGAAGAGAGCAAAAACCCGCTTAAAAGTCGTTAATTCTCACGTCAATTTGAATGTTATTATGGGATAATGAAAACCGGTCACTATCCGGATATTGAAAGACAAAATTACTACCAAATTTTTTTTTTAATTTCTTTATTGTTCCACGGCCGAACACGGGCCTCATCTCATATTGAGTAGATTTTAGGCCATAGTCTACCACGTTGGCCCAGTGCGAATTGCCCGACTTTTCATAGCTTAGATAATATTATGATATACTTTGCTCATGATGTTTTTCTTCACCGTCACAGCGAGTGGTTGTATATAATTTCCAAGTTATAAAACGCACATAACTTTGTAAAAGCCGAAGTGCGTGCCAGTATTTGAACCCAGACCCCCGGAATGGTAGACTATACTTAAAACAACTGGGCTATCATTGCTATTTTTTATCTATATCTAAGTAAAATAAAAAAAATCTTTGCCCGATGCGTAATGGATTATAATTATTAAAAATATAATATCATTTTGAATCAAATAAAATAGTACAAAACCATCTCTCAAATGCAATTTTTATGAAAGTTTATTCGATTCCTTCATCGTTGAAAGCATATAACTTCGGTAGCAAACTCAAAACTTTACTTCTTATTAAAAGCACGGTTCATATACTTTGAAAATGGATTTTTAATTTATTGGAGATCCTACAAGTAAGTCATTTCAATATCACAGAGGCAAAGAACACTATTTCTTGGAAATATTACGCGACTAATAAAAGACTTAATTTATTAAGAATTAAGGTCGAGAATTACTTGCATGCTCTCTAAACATTTTAACCCATTGCGTTGCTAACTGTACGAAAATGGACATTGACGTCCATTGAGTAGACATTAATACTCGTAACTATAATTTGAATATATTTTTTTTAACAATAATTAATAGTTTTATAAATCATAGTTTTCCATCAAAATCTTGCGGGCATGTAATTATTTTAATTATACATTAATTATATTAATCAGCGTATTATTATTCACAGTACAATAAAGTGTTAAATATTTGGATATATTTTGATATTAAGCATATTAAAGTAACAACACCAACCGACAGGATATCTTACCAAAATATTATTTACTGTCATTTTGGTAATAAAACAAATATGTTATAATTTGTTTTAATGTGTATAAATTCGGATATGTGGAAAGAATGGATGATGAAAGAATGACAAAGCAGATATACAATGCGAGTGTTGATGGATGTAGGCGCCGAGGG
>DWEM01000893.1:0-16346 GCA_018245935.1 Agara belti belti
AGGATATACATTAATATAGCATCACCTGTTTGATCAAAGTTTAATCCTGTATAAGGCACTTGTAGTTTCGCACTCTGGCGCGGTTGAAAGACTTGAGGGATCTTTCAAGTAATCACAATGCGTGGTGCGAACGCCTATTGAATGGACGATCGCTAGAGGGAAACTTCTACGAAGTTTCTATGAGAAACGTTAAGCAGGTATTTCTGGTTGTAGACGTCTCTATATGTCCTATATTAATAACTTAACTATATTATATATTCCTGAAGATTGACCTGTAATTCCAAAGAATGTTTGGACTGATTCGTTTTAAAAGCGTAAATGCTCGTTGGGTGTATGAGAGATAATACATTTTCAGGATTCATCATAGCAGATGCATCTTAGTGAAACATTTCCCCTGTTCTATATATAATATTACTTAATATGTGAAAAGAGTAAAACATTTTTGGACAATCAACGAACCGAAATAAAGCAAATTGATACGTCTGCTCCTGACATTCCGATATATTACAGGAAATATTATTATGAAACAAAACGGTGCGGCGGAAGTATCTCGACTCGATAAATAAAATGAAACATGCTTCAAATGTATGCAATGTCATATTTCGGACACTTTCCGTAATGAATCCGTCCTGCACAACCAGTTTTGGTTTTCTTTTAGGTATTTGATATACTCGTACCTACTGTTCTGTTCACTCAAATATTCTTTTACCTAAATGCATCTCTGTAATAAAAGTTGAATTAGTTCCAACGGTGTCGAAAAGTATCTACAAAATAGAATCTTACATGAACATTCCCTACGTACACGTACAATCTTTATCGTTATTTAAAACTATGTAACACATTCTATTCACTCACAAGTTCGCGATAAAACATTCCTCTTTTTACACACCGGCGTGTTATGTATCCGCGAAATTCGCCGAATGTGCGAGCAGGCGGCCTATAAAACAAAACCGAGTTATTGAAATAGAAATGTAACCATAACTTTCCTAACGTTTATTCGCTGAAATGAATAACTCCCTCGGCTCCGGTGCGTCTGACGTCCCTGTCTCACGAAAATGGAGAGAGAAAAGTGGAGCGACGGGGGACAATAGAGAGGAAGATTGCCATTTTATTCCGCCGAAATATCGCCAATGTGGTGAGCACACATTTCTATCCTGAATCCGCCAACGGTAACTATCTCCGCATTTGTTTCTGACGCTTAGAGGACGGTACCGGCATACGTTCATAAGCGTTAAAAAATCTTGAGCAAAAATATTTTATTCTTCTATTTGAGTATTAATCGTTTGTAGCTAACGACTCCCTCGCTCGCGATGAAACAAGTCGATTATCCACAAAAATTATGGGAAAGTTTTTGGGTACTGGCTTATTTCCAAAGCGAGGGTCCCCGCCCGTACCCGCTTTCATAAATCGATCTTTGTGACAAGCGTACTGTACAGACGTACAGACGGTGAAGAGAAAATTTCTACTTTCAAATCGGAATAACTTTTTTGTAACTTAAAATTTTATGTCATTCGCTATACCGGTGAAGGAAAATCGAGTGTTATTTTTAAATCATTTTGAATTTACTGTTGCTTTTAGCGGTTTAAACTTTAACAGTGATTTTAACTATTAAAGGTGGGATGACGAAGAACACGTAACTTCGCAAACCGACATTGAATTACAATTTCGCCCCCGTGCGGATCTAAGTATGTATGTAGGTTGTAGGGTGCTGGATAACAACGAATTTTCATATAAGTAAAAGGTCGCTTCGAGAACTCTGTAATCCATACAGTTTATCGGTACGACAATAAATAAATTTTCTCGAAAAGCTATAGTGAAATATAACAGTATAACTTTTACACTTGACGCGAGAAAATTTTTCATGAACATAATTTGCACTGAAGAAAAGTAACACTATTATATAAAATTTCCAAGTCAAAAATTCTGAAAGGCACTTAGGGTGTAAGGAATTCGTTAAGTTTATTTATTACACATTTTTCGCAAATGGCTATGTAAAGGGTAGAGAACTGTTGAAATAATTTGTAACAATTAAAAAAATGTAAGCTACCTGAATTCGAGCTACAGGGCTACATCTGGTAAATTGAATAAAAATAAATAATGTGTACCAGGCTACCTCCAACTCTGGTAGCTTAAATGAATGTAAACGAGTATTTCCATGAAATTGTTGAATTTCCGCCACCATTTCCTATCATGTCCGCCACTCCACTCTTTCTTATCATACCATCCCAGATACGACCAAAATAAACAATAGAAAGTCAACTGAAACGAACGTTTGCAGCGCCATCTAAAAGCGAATAGCGAAACTGTTCTGTTACATCAAATTGTTCAAAGTCTGCTCATAGATGGCACTATCGTGTTACTGTGTAATTTAAATGTGTAAACAATGCCGACAATATTGATATAAGCATTAATATTTAAGAATAAAGAAAAGTCTCCACTGATCAAAACTAAGCCATTATTTTTTGTCGTCTATTTCTAAGCGCCTATATGCAACATGCGTACTTACTTCGTACTTACTGTAAGATATTACAATTTAAATACGACTTATTAATTTAGACCAAATTAAAACCATGATTGTTTGTTCTACGTAATTCAAATGATTAACCAATTCAAACCAAACCATGACTAGGAATAATAATAATCAATAGGAGTTTCCGTTCAACTCATTCTGTCCTGCCTTCATTTTGCACTTTACTGACTTTCCGGCCAAAGTTTGTGGGATCAAGTTTAATAAATTTTATCCGACATAAAAAAAACATAGTTATGTAGTTATTTTTATTCACGTATCGGCTTACTGTTAAATACATTAAAATAGATAATTTCAAATAACATACCCTTTAAAGTGTTTTAAACATAATACATAATTAAATATTTTAACTAGGCACACAAATTTCGATTCTCTTCGAAAATAAAATACTTTTAATGATTGTTTCATTCGTAAGCAAAGCATTTGATTTTTGCTGAAGCTCCTTTAGTGACTTCTAACTTTCCTCTGAACATTTCTTTGTAGATATTCCGAACTCATTCAATTGTCGTAGATCAGAAAATCCTAGAAAAAAAATGTTACTATAGAATATTTGACTGCATATAAAGAATCTGTGTCGTTAAAACAAATACCGATCTAGTACGGCTATAGCTACTTACAATCAAAAAGCATGTGCCTATAATAGCGGCCTTATAGCGCACGTCCAGGTCCACCGGGAAGCGGATGACGAAGCTGTCCCCGTCCTTCGACGTCCGAGAGATGCCGGTCCAGCGCTTGCTGATGACCCCGATGCGCTGCTTCTCGGCAGAATACAGCTGGAAATATAGAATTTACGACATATTACATTAATACATTACAATTGACGATAAGAAATGGCAATGCATATTTTTTCCAAACCTACTTGCTTTCTGTTAAATACAAAAACAAACATACCTCGAAATCACACTCGCCGGACGTCGAGACGGGTCCCTTGACTCTTATTATGGATCGATCAGCCGTGTCGTTGATGTTCAGTACGGGCTTGAAGAACGTGACTTCCTTGCGGACGATGGCGGCGGGCAGCCCGCACACGGATATATCCATCTTGTCCGACCCCAACGTGTAGGGGCGGCGGAGCTTGATCACCTGGAATAATTCGGAGACGACTTGGAATTAGAATTTCTATTTTATGTAATCGATTTTAGTCGTATTACTAGAAACATCTTAATTGATTGACTAGATTATGTACAATAATAATAATAGCCATCGGGCCCCGTTCTCCGTGCCGGCAGCCTTCCCGGATCAATATACTACCTAGCAAGCTAAGAAAAATATTTAGAGACATTTCGTAACTGAATATTTATAAATACACAATAAAAATGTTCCGCAGAAGCTTCCGCAATAAATGAAAGGGTGTTGCACTGAAACAACAGATTCGAGTAACATTAAGGAAATGTTTGCTATCTCGTGGCAACAATACAGTATACTTGAGAGCAGCCTCGAGTTGCTTCCGCTAATGGACGAAGCGTGTATCGAATGATATCGACAAAAGCTAGTGAAACACAGAGATCGACGAAGGACACATATGTCCGTTCAGAAAATCGTAAGCTCGAACATTGTGAGTAAACTATTAATACTATCATGACATTGCTAAGTAAACGAAGATAGTACAAAAATATACTTAATCTAGCAAAATAATACAAAGATATGTACTAACATAATTGTGCACATTAATTGTTTTTTGCACTACCAACTACTAGTACCTTACGTAAATAAATATAAAAATACGACTACACCCTACTATCGTCCTACTTTGCAAGTGTACGAAAATGTTTTCCGAACGGCTATACACTAATTTGATCCAGGAGCCAGGCAGACAGTGGGACTTTTCAACGTCTACTAGTAAATGTCTCAAGGCTATGCTCATTTGAATTGTTTTAAAATTCTCAACAACATATTACGTACATAATACACTTACGAAAAAGGACCTGATAATTTTGGTGCAGTGAAAATGTTTGCTTTTGACGACTCCCATACTGTTATATAACCTATGATGCGTTTTTGATAGAAGCGTTTTTGATAGCTGGTTAATTTGATTAAATAAGTAACAATAAACTCTCCGTTCGGGGTCATCGATCTCGTTACAACAGTTTATATACATATTGGTTAACATATTCTTTTCAACCTAGTAACAATTGAGATTAACATAACTCTCCTATTATTTTGATCCAAAATAGAGATAGCTGTGATGTAATAGCCAATTCCATTGGTTTATACGGCATTTTGCAAAACTGAGAAAAGCTAAATGCCTATTATTATGGAGCGAGTCGGAACTCTATATTATACAGGTGACGTAAGATAGCCTGGCTAACGTGACCTAGGTTACTGCATTCAGCGTTCATTTGGTATTTGGTTAGAAGTGGTTTACTTTTACTATATTAAGTAAAAGTTAAAGTACATACTCTTCGAAAGAGAATTGCTTTTAAAAAATGAGGATAATAGCAAACCTTCAACAGCAGAACAAGTAAGATTTCCACAATATCCAACCCAACAATATAATAGATGTTTTTCCGTACATTGTTTTATATAGCAAACAAACCTATGTATACAACTTTTGAGAAAAACGCAAAGGCCAGAGGTCAAGATTATTGACCCTTGCGTGTTTCGCCATCTTTGTTGGCTCTGTGGCGTAATACGGCGTATGGTGGAACATACATACTAATATCCTGTAAAAGTAAACACACTACGTTTTTCCATTCCTATTCTATTCACCCAAGGTCATCTTATCATGGCCACGTTTTAATGAATTACTTATTGATTAGCCGGGAATATAGCGTGTTTACGATAATCAGAAGTCTATCTAGAAACAACCACAGTAAGAGTGTTTTCCAAGAGAAAGGTTCCATGATTGTTCCCAAACTTGTAACGGAGGTACCGCACAGCTAGTATGATGTAATTAGTTATCGAACCACGGGTGCCATAATAACTAAGGAACGTAATTTACTAATATATTTGAATGAGAACACAGCGGAATGAAGTGTATATGGTGATTAATGATGTGCAAACTTGAAAAGATTAATGTTTATGGGGTACGCGGTAAACATGTCAGGAGCGCGCCGTGTGGAATCGTCCATATCTATATGATACCTACGGCTAGCTGATGTAAACAAAACACGGCTAGGCTAGACACGTGTTTGTTTTTTCATCTCGGAAAATGTGCTGTTTCTCTCCTTCAAAATAATAATACCCTAATTAATTCCTCAAACACCTTTAGCGAGTATATTTTTTTGAGGAATACAGAGAAATTGCATATTTTCAATTTATTTTTAATAAATACCCGACCTTCTTCAATACTTCTAACATAGAGAAGATATCATGCTGCTACTATCATTCTAAGTGATTAATTGGTTTTACCGAATCTTACTTCTCGATCCTGAGTGTCGAAGACGTCGATCTCGAAGGCTCTACTCTTGCCGACCAGCATCCGGTTGACGATCCCGGAGTCCTCCCTGGCGTACAGGATGACGGCGCCGTCGGGCGCTATCACTACGTACTTGTTATTGGTGAACACCGGCGTCTTCTCCCGGATCAGCACCCGGTCCAGTGGTATCAGCTGGTTTATGCCTGATCAACGGAAACAGGATTAAATTTATTATTTTAAAAAATCATCGTTGAATCTAAAAGTAGCACGTCGGGACTGTAAAGATTTAGAGACATTCGGAATTCGGTTCCCCGGGATCGCTTTAATATCCCGGCGTGATGGTGTAATAATAATAGTAACAATCAACACGGTAAATACTCGTAATTCCAAAGCAAAAAACAACCGGTACGTCATGTTATTTTATAAACGAAACCTCATCAGTCGTGATGTATCTTAAGATTATCAACATTCTTCTTCAAATATGGACAGAAGAAACTAGTAAAAGGAAAGATCTAACAGCCGCCTGTGCGCAAAATCGAATGCTTCCAGGCCAGTGACCAAAAATGTCTTTAATCTCTATTACAGTTGTCGTCGCGTTGTTCGGTTTAGGAATTTATATTATGCGCAGCCGATTTACGAGAACATTTTGTTTTGTTCGTCCAAAATATTCTTTTATTTTTCAGAGACAAACATTTATTGTTATTTTTCCTACGCGACGGATTTTAAGGAACTTTTAAAAGTTCGCTCTCGAATTTATGTAGGTCGTAAGTTTATATAGCTCATTTATATTGATTACTCGAAATCCAAATTAATGTATTTAAGTACTTATTTTTATTCAGTTATTTTTAATTTGCTCTAATTTTTAGAAAATTCCATGATTTTAACACTACCATGCGTAGATAGGTTGCGATGAGTAAAAAACATGTAGATAAAAAAAAAAACTCTCCATTTCTAATGTTAGGTACAATTCGTATTCGTTACTGTTAACGTTTCAACATACACAATACATTTTATGTACGATAAGCGTATAAATATAATTATCTTTCAAGCCAGTTGCATATATCATGATCACAGCGCAGTATTAGACCATTAAATATGACATAAAATACACATTACAGTGTGAAATACATATTATGTGCTTTGTGAAAAACGAGTCAATTTAATGACAGCGAAATATCGTTGAACACAATTGAAATTGTTTACGAAATTAATTTAATGGATCGTTCGGGAACGGCCGCCCGGCACGCGTGCTCACACATTTTTAGACAAACGGAAAGCCGATACGTGGGAGCGCCAGTGTTGCCAGTCAGTTTATTGCCTACATAGGTACTTATCTCATTTTAAATCGACCCTTTCCCAACTTTGTTCCATTTTACTTAAGTAATAATAACAATCCGTTTACTTACCTTATTCTACGAATTGCCAAATGTTAAAATAAATCCGAGGAATCGAATTAATTTGATATGTTATTACCTCTCGGTTACCTTTTAGTATGCAATTGCAAGAATGTTACATGCGAATACGCGAGCCGCATAAATTACCTCCCACCCTTCGATACATCATTGCGGTCGTACGCGAGATCTGTTTCGGATTCGCGAAAAACTCCTGTCTCGTGTAAATCGCCAGCAAGTTACGTTATCCCCAAACAAACATAACATGGCGCAAATTGCATCTGTGTGGGGTGCGCTTTACGAGCCCGCCGCCATTCCGAAACCTGTATTTGGATCTGCTCTAAATATTTGCGCGAATAAATAATTGACGTAAACTGAAAATAAGAGCCCACTCGCTACGTCTGTCTTATTTCTGCTTAGATTTTTTTGTAGTTCAAAAATAATAAAATAATGCTTAAATACCAAAATATTTCAGTAATAAACAAAAAGCGTTTGAATAATTTACAAAGAACCAAGTGACTGGTGCTGAAGCTCAGATATGATTTCGCATTAAGTTAATAACGATGTTATTTGTATTATTAGTTAAATCAATATGTATGTTTGTTTTAAATCGTTCTTACCTAACGGAGATTCGGAAGGTTTCATTCTTGTTTATCGAATTGCAGTTTGAATTCACAGAAATCTTGAGAGTTCTCCCATTAATTTGTTTACCGATTTTGTGACCCGCTAATGAAACAGCTTAACACTTCATCGAAAACAGTCAATGAAAGTATCGACTTGTTTAAGAATCCTTTGAGAAACAAAGTGGCCATGGAGATGATGTAGGAGCATTAAGTGGCAGTAATCTAAATTTATTGAAATACCCCGAAACTAATGTTTATCGTGTCTCCCTACTTAATATAAATATTAATATGTCTTCAGTAAAGTTTTATAGATCAGTGTTCCCGTGGAGTATCACATCGATACTGAGCGAAGCAAGAACATGATTAATTTACATTTTTTCCGGACTCACAGTTAGTGTTAATATCGGTACGATATTACTTCTTTCGATTCCTCTCAGACAAAATTATAAGATATTGAATTAGATATAACATTTTAAGGTCTGAAAAAATTCAAACAGAATTGGAACCTCTCATAATGTATTTTGAGTACAAATATTATAGCGATTGGGATTTTTTCTAAGAATTGCTTCGATAAACATGTCTTACTAGAACTATGTATGAACCTACTACGAAAAATATTGTTCTGACAAATTGGAGGCGTTTACGTGGCGTAACATGTTACATCACGTAAGGATCAACTTGAATAGAAAAAATGAACTTGCCACCCAGTAATAACCCATGTAACGAGGATGAAATGGAAGAAGGAAAGTTGCAACAGAACTTGTAACTAATTTATCTAGAGAAATTACACTTCAGCTATTATTAGAAATGAATATCGAAATAGCCTTGTAAAGGGCCACTCGGCCGGTAGAAGGTGCTAGAAGGTTCTCGAAAGCGGCTTCTATCAACTTCTGATCTCTGGCTCTAACACTTGACTCTATTTGCTTGGTATGACGTGGGTGTCAGGGGTGATTTAGTGCGCTAATATTTACACGACTAATGTGTAACCACGACAACCTTCCTCTCGTATACGGTCAGTCACCTTCGTTGACTTTGGCTGACCTATGAATTAGTTATGAATACAAAAACTTTTTATTCACACATAGCATCACTCAAATTTAATTTATTTTATTATTATTGAATGCTGGCAATTTATCTCAAAAATTCTTTCATAAAAAAAACTAATTATTTGTGCAATTCCTTTAAAACTGACATGCCACGAAGTATGTCCCTTGAAACTAATTAACTTTGGAGCGTGGTAATGATATCATTATTTTAAATAAAGAAAACTTTAGTCGACATTTCCAAAAATTGCCTAAGACTAACATTTGTTTCAACTCCAGACAATGGAAATATATCTTTGAACTCGTAGAGCAAAACACGACGAGAAAGCTGCTGTTAATCTAAAAGTAAAAGGATTCCGTTGGCAAAATTGAATTTCGAAATAGCCATAACAGACATATTTCGTTATAAAACAGTGAGTTGAGCGCGAATTATGAACTCTGACGTCATCACTATTTACTAATTAAAATGTGTTAGGTGATACACGTGTTTCTCTTTTTAACGTGATTCAAATTTGCTAAACAATGAACACCGTACAATAACCGAAAACATTCTTACTGAGCTTTTGTCAGAATAGATAGTAATAATACGCATGAATACAATGCGTTTGTGAACGGAGTAACAAAGGTTACATGGCATTATTTTACAATCTTTTATCAATAGCTTGTTGAGGATCGATAGTAGAATGACGATTTTGTTATGGTATAACGAAACTCCTGATAATAAATTCGATTACACGTATTAATAACTTTTATTAAGAGTTGAGACAATAACTAGCAGTTAGTCTAGTGTTACAGATTAAGAGTGCTAAACCACAGGTAGTGGGTTCAGCTCCCGCCCAGAATGAAATGTGACGAGCATTAGTTTTTTGTGTCCGTGTATAATAAATATATTAACATAAATATAGCATATTATGTTATGTAAATATGTAGTTACCATAACACACATTGGCTAATTTGGAATCAGAGTGTGAGGTCTTGACCTATTATTATTATTATTAGCATTTTGTGATCATAAAGATTAACTTCTATTCCAACTCTACCATCCACACTCAGAACAAAAAGCAGTAAAACTCCAAATTCCATTCCAACGATGCTATCAGAAGAAACCAGCCGGAGTTAAATATAATCATAATTCACACATTCCATTTGCAGACTGTTATTAAAGTAATCAATGTCGGTTTAGTTAAAGATTTTAACACGGATTGCTCGAATAAATAATATATGTAGGTATAACATTTTTAATGACATTGCAAGGCGTTTTGATTTATTATCCCACTTCTTTCCGCTAACATGTTTTATAGTTGATATTGATGTTTGTGTCATGTGCAATCTTTTGGAAGAAGTCACACCATCATCATTAACGACCTCGAATAATAAGACTTATATACACTGTGTATGCTTACACCTTTGGTGTAAATTGTTGTTAAGTAACGTAAATGTTATACAGGCACTTCACAAAGAAATACAGTTCCGAAGATATCATCCGTGCTAATGTCAGATCTTAAGCCGTTCATTTCAAACAATCGTAACTCGTACAATAATTAAGTGATGTATATTAAACAGAAGTGTTAGGTGTTTTTTTTAACAATAAGTTACTTTGCCACTTTGTTCCTAAAAGAAGTAATGGTTAGAATAACTGGGCAGGTAAGAAAAAGCCGCACTGAAACATCAGCGCCGAGGTCCAAAGGCATTCGTTAAGCCAGTTTCAGGATTGTAAGTTGCATATCAATGTGATTTTAATATACGCGTTAATTTATTTTTATAATAATCAAATTCACTTTATTATAAAAAAATCTTGCGTTCTCTCGATATTTATATATTTGTTTTGGTCACTTTTTATCACGAATATTTGCCTAAAATAGTTCCTTACACGCAATTAAATAATATCTGATCACTTAGGTAATACGTGAATACTCCGCTGAGGCCGCGCGTGCCGCGCAACCGCCCGCCGAGAGCAGCGTGAAAAGCCGACTGAAGGGTGAGTCGGAACCGAAAGTATTGTGTTTAAGTTTCGTTAACGATATACGAATTGAATATAACCTTACAGTAACCTATAAATTTGCAGCCAACTCTCTGAATAAGCTCGTTAAAAATAGAAAGAAAAATAATTAAACTGTTCTGCATTCTCCATATTTAAAGATACATAATCTTGTCATCTATATTACTACAAAATGCTAGCCAAAAGAACAAACATAGGTAATATTTCAGCATTCTTATACAATATTGAAGTTATCATCTAAAGAAAAACTTTTATACTCGTAATGTATTAAGTCACAACGGTTATTAATAAACCAAAGATCCAACTTGTTTGTCATAGTTAAATATTTGCGCTACAAAGTTAATATTAGAAGTTCAGATCTTGAGTTCAGTTCGGTTAAATGTATTCAATCTAAACTTGGAACGAGTACTAATTAATAGACCGGTGAGTGATCGTTCTAAGCCTGTATTCCGACGCCTCTCTATAAATTACGAGGCTCATTTAACAACCCCCGATCAAACTAGTATAACCGACGGCGACAAGGGTCGTTCCTAACTACACGTATTATTACAAGAGCTATTGAGTGCGTCTCTCGCAACCCGTTATTGGAAATTATGCTGTTACGACATTATACGGCTAATTTACATAATACATAACGCGAACACTTCGTCGTTAAATATTGTCGAAAGCCTTAAAAGCGTTTTCTCACTCTTTTTGTTTGTGCTGCATTGTGTCTACTAATGACATCAAAAAACATTAACTACTAATGCTCATGGTGTAAATGGAAATAGATTTAAACAAAGATAAGCTGTTGTGTATTTACGTTTGTTAATTGCGTCCTTGATGACGTGTCGATGGTATCTGCCCGCTGTTGACTGTGTAAACGTATGTTACCCAGATTTGAATATCGGTTTTTAACTAGTACCTACCTATGCTTTTTTTCATTCGAATTCAAAATTTTTATGTTCATAATATTTTAGTTTGTGTAAATATCAGTACATTTCTGTTCAGCACATTCAATCAAATCTTCTTTTAGATTTCTCAATGTATCAATCTACCTATTATTTCAAAATTCTCAGGCCCTTCTCTAGACTGCCTTTAATCGATAAATATATTATAACAGTATCCTAAACGTATGAATTCGTGTCTTTTTTTTAAAACCTTTTTTCTCGTTTTTTCGACCCTTTATATTGTTTCTCTCCTAGACACGGGTCTCTTCTCATAGCGAGAAGGTTTAAAACCATAGTCTACCCTGCTGGCCAACCGGTAGACTTCGTTTAGGTATCTTAGAGATCATAGTTACGGTCTTTTGAAACCTACTAGCTTTAAAAGGAATCGATAATAATAGAATAAAACAAGCATTATTTACTTATGATGTAACAGACATCCTGTCAGCTGTCTTCCAAATAAAATTATTTATTTGTCGTCTCCGACACGCGCCGGTATTCGGAGAGCGCCATAATCTTCGCATCATTGATATACAAGTTTATGGCGCAACTGTAAACCTCCGTACCTACTCATTATGTAATTTTTATATTTTGTACGTATATTACGAGCGGTAAAGCGTTTACTGTGATATTATTTATTTGTACAATAATATTTATATGTTTGGTGAGGCTTAGTAAATTTTATGTTTCGTTTTACGAGTCGGTCGTTTGTTTTTAAGGGTTTTTAACAGTTGGAAATATTATTTCTTACTGTTGTAACACCGATCGACGACGAGCATCTAAAACGCTCGTTCAATATAATATGATCCTAAATGGAAGTTAATGCAACTGTTTCAAATTTGATCCCCTTCGGACTCGAGGCCTGTTTTTGGTGTTTGCAAATGAATGAGATTTTTGGTTTTTTAGACCCAGTGCACTAAAGACATTACGATAGAAACTTAACATTTTCTAGATATATTTATTGCAAAAGAGTTGTAAATATGTAAAGTACCCCTTATAACATAGTACAGTAGGTACCTATATGGAATTTGAGAAATGGGATCACCTACTAAACTAACCTACTTAGGTCCCGTTAGACTACAAGCCCTAGAAAATAAAGTTTGTAACGAATGAAACAGAGCGTGAGCTTCTACAGGTGCTTATGAAAACACAAGGAGAGAGTCTAAAATTAAATCATCCAATTATTGTTTCGGTTACTCGAAGACGCAAGGTTTTCGCTTCAAGCGGCGGGATGAGAGAATGATAGACGGACAGATCTCAAGTCGTCTATATTTATCCGGGCTGTTTATTATCAAAAGCCATTTAATCCGTCCGGAAGCGTGGGTGGCCGATATTGCTATTTTTCTACCGGCAATCAGAACGTCAAATATTTTTGCATGTTTAAGACTCGCGAGTTGTATGTTTGGGAATAAATCAGACATACGAGTAACTTCAAATGTTCCTAGAAATTCGGTATAGATGCTCGATGTTAAGAAACAAACCAAATAACAAGCATTAAATTGACCCGTCGGGGCGATGGTTAGCGAACGTAACGACCGAGGCGGGGACCTGTGGGTTCAATTCCCATCTAAGACAAATATTTGTATAAAAAGTATAAACAAATAATTTCATATCTGTATGTCTAGAAAGTAGAAACATGTGTGTAGGTTATCCCCCGGCCGGTTACCATGACATGGGTTTTGGTTACCATAATTAATTCGGATCAGCTGGCCGTGTGCATGTTGGTTCAATGATAGCATTATAAGATAAGATTACACAGGATTATTACAAGACAAAATTACAGTCAAAACATCTACCTCGTATGAAAAAAATCGTTCAGGTTTGTCGCAATATTTACGTGTTTAACATCACACCAATTTATCATAGTGTTTGAAGTGTCGCCGTGAATTTAATGTCACCAATCAACTTGATGAAAACCTACGATTAAGTTAGTGGATAAGACAGTTTTGGAGGTTGTGGAAAGTATTATGTAGCTTTCGCTTAAAATGAATTACATTGTTGTTTTAGTCTAATAGGTGTGGGATGCAGAGCCACGCTAATGTTCACGAAACACCACTTCCACCTCTTTGTAAAAATTAATGTAATTACATCCTTTCTCTAACCAATATTTCTTAAAACATTAAATACATTAAATACATTATGAAAATGTAGTAAAATCCGAATCTGTTGCTATTAAATTTAATTTAATATGAAATCTTAAAAAGTTATGTACCCTATATTTTCAGTAAAATTTATTTATCAGACTTAAAGAGTTTCCTACAAAATTCTGGTACAATGATAAAAAAAAAATTTTTTTAGATGAAAATCAGACATAAGTAAGTATGACAGTCATTTTTCTACGGAATGCTAAGAATAGAAAAAAAATTGTGAACTATAGCACCACAGACAATAAATATCTATGAATGTTTATGGATTCTGCTGCATTTTACGTGTTGTATCAAGAAAAAATTATTTAGTAGTAAAATGAAGAGAGATAGATAATAAATTTTTATTGTTTTTATTTGTTTAAAATATTGTCATTCTCATTCTGTACCAATTTATGAGTGTTAAAAACTGCGTTAAAACATTTGAATCAAAACTTTTATATTTTGTGTCGGATCTCATGTAGCGCCATCTCTTGTGACAGATTGTAACTAAGAATTTTTGTTTTTATACTGCTTCAAAGATAATTGTTTGCTTTATTTGAAATATGTTATTAATTTTATGTAAATTTCCTGTAAAAAAATATACCTAACATACTGGTATTAATGAAAAAATTCGTAATAATATAATTTTGCGACAAGCTGATATTGCTGGCTGATATCCTTTAGACGTAATGTACAATGAAAATCTTGTTTTTATGTTAAGTAATTGAATTACAATTAGAAAAAACAATACGGCTATACTCGTACGTTATTCACTTTGAAAAAAAATATCATAGACTGTATGATATACCTGAAGACATCTCCCGAGGTAGGTCTGCGTCACTGCGGAGATCACTTTAGCAGGCGCTAAAGATTATATTCAAAACATTTATATGATGTTAATTCGTGTTTTAATAATTATTAATCTTACTGGACTAATAAATGACATAGACATGTCTATGACATGGTTTATGCTCTTTTTAAAAATGTGTAGGGCTGTGTAGCTTAGCATGATATAAAGAGTAATATAAATACCTTATTATTATTATTATCATATTAATTATATTTTTTTATGATTCAAATAGGTATTGTTTATAATTTTTATCACAATCACAATCACAATTTTTATCACATACATATTTAGGACAAGGAGTGTCTGTGTTTTAATATGTTAAAAATAGTGGCATTATAGCATTTTTAGTTCAATTTATACAAGAAAGGGAAAGGTTCCAGAGAAAACCGCTGACATGTGGTAGCACATGAAAAGATTTATAATTACTGCCAAATAAAACACAATTTGAGATGTCATAATTATTATTTATTGGATATTATATCGCTATCTTACAACAAAAACTATTCTAGCCAGTCTGAAACAAAATAATCTAACACCAGTTTGGACATAATGTATTAACATTTTCAATTTTGCTGCACGTTCGTTATAAAATCTAACAACATTGCGGGACTTCACTCTTTGGAGCTCTTGCTGTCGCTACCAGTTTTGTCTTGAATGGGGATGCTTCTTTCTTGCAATGGTTCAGCTCTAAACGCCACTAGCTTCAGCTTTCCCTTATCCAGATGGCACTCGACGCGCTCAGGCGGGAATCCTTCGGGTAATAGAAACCGTCGCTCGAAATGACTGCGAGTCCACCCATCCTCACGTTTCACCTCCTTCTTACCTTCGACCATTATCTCGTTGCCCACCGTCTTCACCTGGATCTGCTCTGGAGAGAAGTTCTGTACATCTAGATGTACTTCTACTTTCTTCCCGTCGACTTTTACTTCCGAATCAGAGTAAACTCCTTCAATTCCTTGTTCCAGTTCGTGCGGCGCTGTCACCTGCCTCACGTATTTGATCGGGTCCCGGAAGAATGGATCCTTTACAAATACAGTAAATGGGTCCTCGAGTACCCTCGTGACGGGATCCCTGTGCGCCAAATTCCTCAAATGTCGCAACCAATACGGAACCAGTGACATTTTCGGTCGTTCTCGCGATTCCTTAGTCTCGATTCCTAGTCTGTTTGTTTATTTTCGACTGATAGAATCCGCGCGCTCCGCGGTCTTTATATACTCCCAATGCGAGCGCTATCTGTTGTCGAGAAGACTCAAGAGTTTTCGCGAATGTTCGCGATCATAGTAGATAATAATTATAAATGGGTAGAAGAGCCATCTGTTATGTAATAGCAAAACAATCTATATAGATGTTAGAGACATCTGTTGTAAACTGTAAGAAGCTCGAAGTTTTCTGGTTAAACCTTTCAATGTAATTTTATACTTAGAATACGTAACATCACGCCTGTATTCCCCGAAGGGGTAGGCAGAGGAGTGTAGAACACCCCCACATTTCACCGGTTACGTT
>DWEM01000894.1:0-16340 GCA_018245935.1 Agara belti belti
TACGTTTAAGTCCCATAATGGAATAGGCGGTGAGCCTATTGCCATGCACCGGGCACACATCCAGACTCCGAGTCACTGCTAGAAATTATAAATTAGAAAAATCCAGCAGTACCCGACCCGGGATTTGAACCCAGGACCTCCGGATCGGCAGTCGCTATTGCTATTATTTTTTTATTAATAGAATTTGAAAGTCTTATATAACCCGTATTTAAATTTAGTTTCTAAAATTTAAATCATAACAGTTTTTATAAAGATAAATATTAGGTACAAGTAGTTCATATTTTATCAGAGTTGTCAAGTTAAAAACCACGGACCAATATCCAATTATCCACAAAAGGTATACAAAAAGACACACTGGGCTTTTAATAATAATAAAGTGGGCACAGGTTCAAAAACAGAAATGTACAAAAGTATTATTACGTGTCTAATGCAAACGTGCTTTTATATACTTCTTTGTGGTTTATACATATAAAACTTCTTTTCATACTTTAAAGCACAGTTGTCAAGTTGCCCATTGAGAAAATAAGGTTCTTGCGATTCGTGCGTTCGCCGCTGTCTACTACTTATACCACTGCTGACAACTATATATTGTAAGTTGTGTTGTGAACAAAAATTGTCTATTATCATATGACGGTTATATTTGAAAAAGTAGTATAATTCTTCAAATTAACCATCGCTAATAATACGCTGAACAACGTTAATAGCGCGTGCTCCATTTATCAACTAGGTATACGAGAATGGCGCTCTGAATATTCATGAAATTCGCACCAAACAATTTCTACAAACAACTGCTATTGATCGTATTACTAGGTATAATATGTAAGTGCTTTAATATGCCTAATATCACAACATAACTTGTGTTACACATTATAGTAGCTTTATCGTTAGAGGAATTTGAAAAGGGATAAAAAATCCTAGGCATGACAAGTATGTGTGTTGAGTGTAACACACGCCCCACCCAGTTTGCGATCAGATTACTATGCATGAGTTGTCCTACTATATCATCATATTATTCAATTGCAATTTTTATTTGAAGTTAACAAATATTTTAAGAACGTAAGTGACTGTAATAATATCCATAATTGTACTTACATTTTACTTACTTGTGAACATTAATATATCCCACTGGTTTCGAAAAGAGATGAAGAGGGTTGGAATGTATTGTACAGTAAGTATTTAATTAAAACAGTACCTCGTTGCCTATTAAATTTTAATGGGATAACACTCTACAATTATTATTTAATTAAACAAAACACGAACATTAAGCACATGAGTTGATATCGTAGTAATGTATTCTGTTTTATTGAATGTTAAAACATGTCCAAGGGATATTCTTCTTTATTCATTTATATAGAGAAAATAGCTAAGTTGGGGAAATATAATTTGCCTGTGTTGTAAATTTATAATGTGCACAGTCAATAAATAAATATTATAATGTCATAAACCTAGCAAACTTCAACACCCTGTATTGTTATTGCCAGTATATTTATGCTTCAAATAATTTTTTTTTTATTTCAATTTGAGGAAACTGAAACATATGTCAAAATATACTTAAAGAAATATAAGATGAGCGTAATTCTACAACTTGGCGTTATTCAGTATGTATACATTTATGTACACGAAGAAAATTGTGTAACACTGACATGCACACAGCACAAGAGCTTCATTAGTCGTTATCAAGTTAAGTATTTGATTGGTTTAACTATAGCTTTGCACGTTTACAACCGTGCCGCATTCCTTTAAGACTAGCAATCCCCCGTAACTGAACACCTAACGTACTAACGAGTTAATATTGTACATGTGTTACTGAGTCTGCTTGAAAGTAAAGGCTCAAAGGAACGAAATTATCTATAATGTATTTATTGAGTTTAACACAGAACCGCCTTATCCATATATTGGTGAAGTAATTTTAGATTCTATTCACATATATTGTTATGAAGCGATTTCCTTGTGTATAGTCCGAGCTAATTTGATCGACCATAGATATGACTTTGTATGTAATTACTGGGCAATTAAACTTCTGCATAAACATAAAAGTTTCGCCGGTTATTTAATTACGTAAGGCTTTTCATTTCAATCATAGTTCTTTCTTGTAGTGTTTTGAGAAATTTGGGTATTAAAAGTTTTGGATTACAATAAAAACAACAAGTATAAACAGTAGTAAAAACAACATAAAACATATTAATTTTAATGTTGTTTTTTCGGTTCAAATTGTATACCCTGCTTAGTATAAAATTTCTATACCAGCTATGAATTAGGTATATATACGCTCTATAATCGTATTGAAGACCGGTCGAGATCAAACTCTACATTTGTTCGGTAGTGTGCAATGGCACTCGAATAGTAGAATGTTCTCGACATTACTCTCGATAACTGAAGTGGAAATGAGTATGCGCTCTATTTCGATTTTCTTTTGTTTAAAAAAATATGTCATTTAGTTTTATTTTACTTCAAATAAAAAAACACCGATAGACGCTTCATTTTATTATATTGTAGACTAGCATTTAAGCCGTCTTCCTCCTAAAGCCTAGAAATAGCTTATTAAGTCTTGCTTTGAAGAGAAACATCAACTTCTGCTACCTTAATATTATTCAAGTTGCATGCAGGCAACATGGCACCTGACATAACTGAGGTCACCGCAGGACATATGCAAATATACACCTTATTCCCTAAATAGTAGAGATCCGTTTGCAATTAGCAATGCATGCGTTAATAACCTTTACGATTGAATTAGAATAACTCCTGCCTTAATATCCATTTTTCTGAAAAAAATTTGTTGTGAATGCCAAAAGTATTAAGTCCACATGGAAGGAGTATTAGGTGCTATATTAACGCGTTAAGAAATAAAAATATGTCATTAAATTGACCATACCCTGTTACCGCCTATTACTATTATTATTATAACATCACGCCAGGTCACCAAAGAGATAGGCAGAAAACACTGAATGCCAAATATCTTTTTCATAATAAATCTGACATCCTTCTTACACATTCATCACTCTCTTCATTCTTCCAATTACGTACTCTCTATAAAACCAGTGTTTTACAATGCTAGCGTGAAAATATTTCGATGAAACATTTTTACACTTTTCATACATTTTAATAGAAATACATTTCGAATACTTTTTTACAAATAAAAGTGCTATTTCAGTAGGATAGAACAATGCCAAACGAACCACAATACAACTAAGTCCTGGTCTTCTTCGTGATTTTTAGAATGAAATAATATGTATAATTGTGTTTGCACTTATTTCATGTAAAGTATTCACATAAGGATTTTTAAAGTATCTAATCTTGAAAACATTTATACAGAAACTGCAATCAGCAATGCCGTGACCAGCAGTATTCATGTTATAAGGCAAATATTCCTTCTGCTGAAATTACTTGCACAAAGTTTCGCTCAGTCCTTCCCTTTATGTGCTTTTAATGTATTCTGTACAAATTCAATAAGAAAGCATCGATGACAAAGCCATTCCAACAATGTAATGTTAATATCAGTGGGAAAATCTATTCGACTGTGGTGTAATTTGCGAAAGCAACCAGAAATCGAGTTCCATGAACGCGAATACCACTACAAAGGCTGTTTTTGGACAATAGTAGCATTTCCAATTTTCAATATCTATAACGGCGTTTAGATACATAGGGTACGCTTGTCAAGTACACAATTTGCAATTGAACAGAAGTATCTAATAAGGTTTCACTAAATAGGTACGTACTATGTATTTCTTAGCAAATAGCGAAAGTTTGAGTTTACGTAACGTTACACCTATGTGCATGAATGCCTCATTACCGTGACGCGGGTTTGCGCGAAAACAGTCCACATTGAAATACAAATTAGAGTCTAACACATCGGTCGACAATTTAGAGTCTAATAAAAGACTAGAGTCTAAAGTCTAAAGAACTTTACAGTTTTCTAACGTTAGAAACAGTGACCAACTACTGCTCATCACCTTTCAGATTACAGAGATGCTCTTGAAAATGTATCCCTACTCCTTAAAAATCTAAGAGCCGACTGCGAACGATGTTACTTAACCTCACGTATCGTTTGTAATGTACTACTGCGGTAGGCTTGCGAGCATTTCATGTCTTTAACAAGTTTATAATCTTGGAACTGATTGTGTAAGTGGATATGTAAGCGGCACAAAGGCAAAGTAGGAATTTACAACGCGTTACAACGAATTATATTCATTAAAAATATTATTGTAGTAATTTAATTTTATTCACATAAGCTTGCTTCGGGCTTACGAATCCAAAAATAACAAGTTATATAAGACAGTACCTAATAAGCCAGCGATTATGGAATAATACAAACAGACAGCTGTACGGATCTACAGACTCCTCGGAAAGAGCTACATCATTTCCGCACGGGAAATAAAAAAGCGATAGGTTTTATAACTTCCGCCTACTTATTTGTGTTACTTGATTTTTGTCTTGATTTTTATCTTTATGTCTTGTTCGTATGTTTCTTAGCTACAATAAAACAATTTTCAATGTGTAAAAAATTTACGAAAAATCGTATTGATCACCTCACTAAACGTGTTTATTTTCAGCCGTTGAAAGAGAATCAACAATCAGTCAGTGCCTCGCTGAATTTCCGTCTTACATTATCGTGTCTCTTGTGTCGTATAACATCTCTTAAAATAAGTTTCATTTTCCGGCTCACGTGGATAATGTTTACGTCACACCTGTTTATGTAAATACGTGATATTATATATTCCTCATATATTATATATCTACTGCTATTATGTTTACCTCCAAACGGCGACACATGTTTTAGCTATTATATATTTAATACACAAACAGATCGCCGTGTCGTACGTTTTTTTGAGCGTTCCCTCCACGTATCGCGAAATTCATTGTTTTTTTGTATTACAACGTAGATTTGTTTCATCGCGATACGTGCAGTGAATTGCAGTCGAGAGTTGTTAGAGTGGCGTGCTTTTCCCATATAAAACGTATGCACATCGGAAATTACTCGAAAATACAATAAAGATTCAACGTTAATCACTTGTGTTTATTTGTATTTCACTACGTACATGTAGATGTTGTGGTCGACATTCGACCACCGGACGGTCCTAGTATTTAATTTTAGGTAAAAATAATAACGCCATTAAAAGGTCCGGTTTAATTTTGATTAAACAAAAGGGTGTTTACTTCGCGCTTAATGAAGTCCGTTTCAACGTTGATGTTCTACCGGAATGAAACTCAATATTTTCAAAAAAGGTTGTATTTCAGAATGTTTTGTGTCGAAATGATAATACATTTCCATATTCATAATTATATAATATCATGGTCACTAAATGTGGCATTGTTCAATATTGTTACACAACTTTACCAAGGTCTTTGTTATGTTGTTAACGTTCTGATATTATTACAAACCATGTAGATTATTAAGTCGATGTACAATATAAAGGTAAAATTTATGGGTTTAACAGAAAATGAGCTTCTAATTAGTAGAAGTTAAAAGTGTTTTATTATGGGAAAAAAAAAATTGCCAAAATTTCTCATAAAAGCAATTTTTTTTATTACATTAGTGATCTTTTCTAAATACTTTTGTCTGAAACAAAATACTCTCAGATTTCACAAATCGTGGACAGTAAAGCATTTTTTTATATACATTTAAAGTAAGAACCAGAAGGCAGATTGGCCATATCATTGTAAATGGTCACCATGGTAGAACTAGCGAAACGAAATGGCGAATCGCCATGAGACAAGCTCATGTTGACAGAATCTCAATCTTAAGCGAGTGGTGGGTATGATGTATACAAATATGACAACGACAAATTCAAGATATCAAATAGACTATGGACGACTTACCTTTCTCTTATACATCCAACACGGTTTTAATATGAGCTTAAAAATGAAACTGTGATTCAAGTCAAAAATGGCACTGTAGGTACGAGTGTAAATCGCTCTTCATTCGTTATTATGCTAAAACTTTTTTCGTGTAGAATAAATTGTGTTTGTTAACGTGAGGCCATTGTCTATTTAAACGAGAGGAAATATGATAATCGTCTGCCGGGGCAGCGCCTGCGAGCAGGATCGATAGTACCTCCCTCACGTATATTGCAGTGCAAAGTCTATTTCTATCATTCGTTAATTTACCTTTCAACATCATTTCAAATATAACTATGTATCATTTTACATTTATTTAGAACTAAATGTGTGTACGTTACATCAAAGGGTCAATCTAAATTCTTGTATTCGAGACATTCTTTAAGTGTCTTGTAAGCATTCTCTGTTACGCTTTAATCTAGGATAGAAGCCTTTTTGTACGTTATATTGCTTTGATAGTATTAAAAGAGGCCCAAGTATTGCGACCTTTTTTGCTATAATACCTACTAAACGTTTGAATTTGATTTTGTGAGTTACAACGTTTAAAAATAATAATTCATTGTTAGACTACGTGAGTCAACTTCAAAAACCGTAATCGTATTAAACTGACGTATCCATACGAGATGCCAGTTATAAAACAGTGTAATATGTGGACACGAATAATGTTTGAATAAGAGACTGCTATTCAAAGTTAGACATGCAAGATGTTTGTTACTTGTATACTAGTTACTAGTACCGTTACGGAAATGGTTTTTATGTCTTTTTTAACAATTAGAGACTCGCGTTTGGCATCCATCTCAATTAATGTTAGGTGAAATGTACCCTCGGATGAAGCACGCTTGCTTAGAAAGAATCAATTCACATACGTTACATACACGTTTCGGAAGAAATAGATGACGATAAAGAGGTTTACTCGTTGGCAGCCTGTTAAAGAAACGAGTTAGCGGAGCGCTTCATCCGGCTCAAAGGATTGTCTACTAAATAGCGATGGATCCTTGCTGTCCTCTGGAGTTTGGACGATTGAATGGAACGGTGGGAATTACGTTGAAGAGTTCCTTGTACATATTCTCCATAATGTCACCGATAGAAACAGTTACTAGTGTACGAACTAAAATTGTTCTACTGTATATTCTGAAGAATGTAAAAAAGGACAACTGTACAAGACGTGCATGTAATTTAAAAACGGTAATTAGATTTTTATACGAATTCACGCCTTGTATTGAAGTAATCGTTCTGGAGATATATGTAAATATGTTTTGTAATTTCAAAGTTTTTTATTTATAAATGTTTGAATATAAAA
Organism: Agara belti belti; assembly: GCA_018245935.1. Lineage (NCBI taxonomy): Eukaryota > Metazoa > Arthropoda > Insecta > Lepidoptera > Hesperiidae > Agara > Agara belti. The sequence goes on from DWEM01000894.1 coordinate 7,136, forward strand.
TATTTTTATTTCTTTCACCCTCTCCCGCTATGAAAATTTTTTAATAGATATTTATCAAATTGAAGCAATTCATATACACACGTGTGCAGAGTCTAATCTTTGGTTTACAAGATCTTGGTAGGCGGTTACATTAAGATATGAACCGTTCCAACTTATCGAACCTGCAGGAATAGCCGTGCAATTAGAAATTAATGATTGAAGTCCAATACAATTTCGCTTCTATTTGATATTGGTTACAAATTTGTACGGACTCCAGAAATATTAATATCCATCTCACTAAAACAGTCTTCCAAACAGCAGCAAAATTATTGCAAGGTTCTTCAATAATTCAAAAGGTATTTCCCCCGGAGTACCTACTAATCATAAAATATTATAGAAGCTCACATTATATCTCATGAGAATAGACAATTGATAGAGTCGGGGCGCCGGAGAGAGCGTACATTTATTCCAAAAACTCTACAATACAGTTAATCCATTGGGAGTTCGAGCCATCTGTCAATTTTTCCATGTCTAACCCGTTTTGGGGTAGATTTAAAACCATGAAGTGGATTGAAAAATGTTTTTGAGTAGTTCACCTACAAAAAAAGAGTTTCGTAAATCCAAAAAAATTAAGAATTACAACATGATATCATCGCTATTTATGACTATCCGTCAGTTCACGGACTGTGTTATTAAATACCAACAGAAATACATCCATTTTGTCTGACATATTTGTATTGACATATTGTCGTACTTTTACTACGTCACTACGATCACGATACCTGGTTGATTGCCACTGCATTTTGTATAAAATTAATGACCTACCCTGTACTATTTTGGCATTAAAACACAGAGAAGAGCGACTATACAATAGGTTCTCAAATGTTTTTCGTCTGCCGCCTGCCGTTCTAGCGCCCCTTTTTTGATTACTTTAATGTATCATTGCATCGCCCTCGCCCCTCCAAATCACTTTCTCGCCCCCCAATTTCCTCTACCTAAACCTTTCTCGCCCGTCCAGCGGCTCCTGCGCCTACAAGGAGCCCATTTTGGAAAGAAGAATCTAAACGAAAGAGACATTTGTACATTTAGGCTTTTTAGCTCTGAAATGAAATTTTTATCTAAAATAAAACGAGCATTATATTTAACGTTTCTTAGCACAATATAGATTGTACAGTATTATTTATTGTTTCTTATTTTACGAGAAGAGAAAATGTCTTATGTGTCTATGGTAGAGAAAAATTGGAATGCAAAAACTAAACTTAAATGGTTTGAATGTTAATATTTAGCTTAGACATTTATTCTTCTTCTATTGTATTTGTTTTTTTCTTATACTACTTTAGCGGAAATTAATGGTACTATTATGCTAGAGATGACAAAGCTTGCGACATTTTCTTTATCAGGTAAGTACTTCTGCAATTTATCGACGCGTTCAAATTCTCGCTTTGGACAGCTATTAAGGAGGTACTATAACAATGTGCCTCCCTTTATAGACGCGACATAACCAAGGGTACTTTTGTAACAGGTGGATCAAATATGCGGATCGTTAGACTTAAGTATCGTTTGCTTCGCTGACGGCAATGATTCTAGCCACAGGCAGATCTTCGAGAGGAAATAAAAGTTTGCCGGCTCTCACGTAGCATATGCCATAATCACTCGTCACCGTAACGAACAAATTGAAGCTTAGTCGCCGTAGTCGAAATCAGCTGGGTCGTCATATTGGGACTCAAGATTTATAGGACAGCAAGAATTCAATCGAGTAGTGTGGGAAAACATCTGATATGACTCAGAAATTAAGGCGTCCAATTAATTTTATGATTTTAGACACCAATGGTCATATTTATGTGACTTCGTGATAATTCAAATTCAAATTGTTTTATTCATTATAAGGTACATAAGATAGTAGATTAGGACTTGTGCATCGCTAACTAATGGAGATAGCGACAAAAGCCCATGCGAAATTTGCATAGGTATTGAAGTAATGTTGAAACAGATTTAATTTGAAATCTTATATTTGTTCAAATTACATTATGTTAGTGTCACAAGTAATGCTAACTGCCGTCGTTGACGTAGATATGAATACACTTACTTCGTAACTTGAAAGAAAAAAATTTGGATATGCTAATATCATGTGTTTAATCACAATCAGTATGTTCACTACTACCTTTTTTTTAAGTCGGTTCTTGTGGTAGTCATGTTTGATGAATTCAAAATTGAAAATCATTTTTATATACGGTAACATTTTGAAAGTAGACAAAATTCCCTAAAGAAGGATATCTCATCTATCCTGCAATTCTATCAATAGATTGTCAAGGACCGATCGGAAGGGAATTGAGTCATCTATCAATTTTAACCCGTTCACCCCGCTTAGGGTGAAACTTTCTACTGAGATAAAGATTTCGTTTTAAAACTTATAAATTGGGAAACAATATCAGTGTAATTGAAAAGTCTCGGATGTACTTAGATCTTTTTATTTACTTCAATGTTATAATAATTTGGCAATTCCACACACACCCACACGCGCACAACATACATATAAACATACGATATAATGTATACATATTTATAAAGAATTAATATGAATTCTTTATTGTACAAAAATATACCCGCTACATTTAAAAAAAAACGTTTCAATACCAACTCACAGTCTCCTGAAACGGAAATTTGCTTGCCGTTTTTCCGCGCTGCCGTATTTAACCAGAAATAAGCTTCAAAGATCTTTGATATTTTTGAAAAATGACAATCATTATTAGAAACATTAATTTACTCCATGCCATGGTTATTTAATACTTCGTCGGTTAATTATTCAGCAATGTTTAGAGACCTATTCTCGTTTGAACGTTGTATAAATAATACACTTAGATTATTTACGAATTTCCAATACGAGTTGTGACCCCATTTCTGCGGCCGAGAGTAGTCGCAATCCATTTACGTCTTACTAATGGAACTAGACCTCGGTCCACCTTGTCATTGCTTCGCACTTGTTGTTTATCAGTTTTTATTACTTTAATTTCAAATATGATCAAAACGCAAGTTTCATACCAAGATATTTATCGAAATGTTATTTTATGCAACTGCCCTTTTGTTGATTTACAGCACAATTTTTCCGTTTTTAAAAGAATGCTTATCATTTTCATGTTATTCTAGGCCTTCGTCAATTTATGCTATATATTTGTCCTCTTCTAACTTCGTATTGCATGTTTTCTGGATACAAAGAAATCTTTTGCTACCGCTGCGGAGAACGGAATCTTTTTGCTAAGCATTTATTTAAAATGAACTCGGTTGCACATAATGAAACGGATATGCAGTTACGGAAGATTGGTTCAGTTGTTCATATGACTGTGGATATTTATATTTCATTAACCTCTTGTAGGCTCTAATTGTTTTTTAAGACAAGCTTTTTGATTTGATATTAGCAGTTTGTCGCAATTGTTTTCGTATCTTTTAAAGTATTTATACAATTATTAGTAGAATTACAGACTGTTAGCTATCTGTAGAAAAAAAATAGAAACACTCACTAACTATACACTGTATCTTACTTGGAAGTAATTAATTCGTCCTGTCTAAACTTCATTACTACTAGGTAACTTTCCTACAAATGTAAGTTAGTTTATCAGGACATCTTGATCCCAAAAGGGAACTCTTTAAAAACAAGTTATCAGCCATGACTTCGCAAAAGTGTTCCTACCAAAATCCTATTTTAGATCCTACATGAGGTCTAGTTAAACGGAAGCCTATACTTATAATAATGAAGTCAATAACAGAATTGATCATGTGTTCAAAGTAATTATTGCACTCAAAGAAATTCTCTTGTTACCGCTACATTGTCTCAGTAGAATGCGACCGGTCACAAAGAAACAATTGTATAGCGGTCAGTTATGTACGAGCGAGCCGAAATTAGTATTTTACTTTATGTATTGAAACAGCTTCCCTTATTCAGTCTACCGACAACACGCTTTATTTCAAAACTATAGCATAAGCATTTGTTCCTAGTGTTCTCTTGATGTACATCACTTACGTATCACTAGGCACACGAGTACATACTGGTTAAAAACATATATAAATATATGTACAGTATATATCTTTGATGTTATCAAATTGTCGTCTGATTCTAAGCCGCTGGATTCTAATCTAAAATTTTTTATGATAAAATCTTTCAAAGCATTCAAAAATTTTACATTAATAAATAAAATTATTAGCAGTTCAGGCGTATTATTAATTAATTAATGAAAAATATATAATATTTATGTATATAAACGCATAAATGTTACTGCCAGTAATTATTTAAGAGATAATAACTGCCGACTCCTAAGAACACGATCTTTAAAGTCACGGTTGGAATATGGCGCTCGAATATAGGTCGTGGAATTTTCAATATCCATGCAGCTGCTATCGGTGAAAATCAAGTCGAGTACCAAGCGTAGAAATGCGATTTTTGTTTTACAACTGATGACGTTCGGATTTTTTAAAACCACGGTTAATGTGATTAAACTGAAACTACACATCAACACTTGTTAATTGTACATATATGTAGTTCTAGTATACGTGTTATAGTATACTAGTATTTTTTTATGTAACACACAGATGCATCCAGGAGGACCCTATAGGGGTACGTAAAAACGCAACGTTATAAAGGTAATCGCGAACACAAAACAAACATGAATATTTAACTGGAGCGTGAACCTCGCTGGTTATACGTCCCAAAAGTAGGTTAAACACAAATAGGCTTGCATGGATACAAATGACCATGTATGTGGTTGTGTGGTACTCTCGAAACGTATTATACATGCAATCGCGCAGCACCGCTTGTATTGGAAACCAATGACCGGTGGGAAATAAATTGCATCTGGCAATATCCCATTAGGCGGTTCGTGCTTTTCTTTTTGATTCCATCTGAACTGACCAGTTTTTGATTGCTTCTACACCAATATAATACACTATAGACGAAATAATTCGTATTCATACTCGCTGTTACATACTTTGATTGAGGCCAATGGTTCGCGTATCGTGCGATAAAGAACAACTGTCTGGTTACCATAACATCAACTCCGCTTAATTTGATATCAGATGGCCATGTGTGAAAGTATATCAAGACAATATTATTATTACATTCACAATAGTAGTATGTGATATGAGAAGTAATAATGTCGCAATTGCGATAGGCTTGTTGCATACTTCACCTCGCTGCTCCAGTACGGAGTAGATGCTATGACGATTTGCGACCGATCCCTTCGCTGGATATTTTTTAGCAGCTTTAAGGCCTCCGACAAAGTTTAATGGTTGTTACTTAACGTTAACGACCGGCACAGACTGCTTATCGTGCTCTCGAAGCACGGAAACGCTCGTGAAAACTTGCCACTAGCGAGTATTCATCCAAGTGCCAACCGCACCCAAGGCTGCCTCACTTCACAGATCACTTGTGTAAGAAAGTTCTTAATATTACTTACATATCATAGCAAGCGTTGGTATGATTTTTTGGGTGGACGCCTGGAAAATATACCGAAACTCAAAAGAATTCTCCTGCTTTTTTCTATGCTCTGGTCTAATTGGAAGGTCCTTAACAGGCAGGTGATTGTGGGAGAAAAAAGTTCTCAATCAAACACATGAAGTTTTAGTTAGTATCATTTAATGCTACTTTTATTTAAATTTAACAAAAGTACTTTCATTAAAAACAGTAGAGTATCGCATGAATACAAAATTTTGTTTACAGATCTCTGTAAGGTTCCAATTAAATTTTTTAACGACTTTATAATACTTAGGTACACGTAAGATACATATGATGCGGAAAGCTCCTGCCGGCGATGTACATAGCTACTTTCATTATGTCTAAAAGAATTTTTCAGCGAGCGTTTGCGTTTTGCCTCGATGGTAATTGGTTTTGACATGACATTTTTACACAAATATATGTAGCTCTGTTTGTATATTATACGTAATACGGATAACGTAGATCATAAAAAGATAACTGGAAAGTCGTTTGGCCGCCTACTCACCCTTTATCGGAAAATGTTAGAGCTGCAGTTTGCTGCTAAAATAGATGCAGCTATGTTAATTCGGCAGCTAACACAAAAGAAAAACGGTGATGAATCTTTTTATCCGTTGGCGCTGACAAAAATGCCAGATATAAAGATAGTTAATATTTCGCTTTTATAATAACGGAACGCAAAACTTTATTGGCGATTTATATAGACACAGCCATTACAATTTAGACAAGATGTAAATCCATTTTTTTTGTTTTTGATAACAATTGAGTTCATAATGTTGACCCAATGGTAAATAATTCTGACCATTGAACCAATGTGGTTTCAAGCTAGTCCTATGAATGACTACTTTCTATAGTAAATTATGCGTACAAGGCTCTTTTTAAAAACACTATAAAAATATCATTTAAAATATTGCGCACTGGTAGTATAAAGCTATTCGTAGTCTCCTTGTCACGCCATGTCTTGACAGATGTACGTAGGCAATTACATTCTATCCAAACCAGAATACAAAAAAAAACGTCCTTGTTCCGTCAAATAAAAACATTCGCGCTGCTTTTTTTCAAGTCAAGGCCAGTGTTTAATAATATCTTAAGTATTTTTGTCCGGAACGAAGAACGATACCTACCATTTATACCAACATTATGAGACAGTTAACAATTAGCGAATACTTTAGAATTTTTTCCATTTCAGACACGTATCCCAAATATTTGGAAACATTCTATGTATGAATATTTTTGTTATATTGATTTGTGTTATCTTTAAGAAAGCTGACTTTACTATTACTATTAGATTGATTCCATAAACTGTATTGAACTCTGTAGCAAAGAGCAAATAAATTCATTTGCCATATTGAACTGAATATGTATTGTATTTTCTCAAAATATATCGGAATTATTCAATAGAAGGAAAATAAAGTTCAGAATAATATTATAACAATTTATTTTATGATTCAAACGTTCGTCTCAAATTCGATTATTTTTACTACCTTAATAATTTTGACATTATACATAGTATTATTTTTATGAAATCTAGATACTTTGAAGACTAGCATTCCCGTTACCTTTACGGACAATATAAAAATTCGTCTTTAAACATAATTAATCAACATTAAAATATAACAAATAATTTAGAAAATAAGTATTCACTGTAACGATGTAGGCGTGATTTTTTTCGATCATGTAGTACCTAATTACAGCGTTTTCAAAACTTAATGTCCTTAGTGAAATTAATAGGTAAATTTAAAATAAATTAAGCGGTCTACAAGTTGCTACTTAACAGCCTATCTTTGCCATTTCTTTATAGTCACCATTTATTATTCTATCCCTTACAGTATGTATCTGTATATCTTGATAACGTAAGGATTATTAAGTCTCTATAACTCATGATCCTGAGTGAGATGAATTGCCTCCCGATATCTTGTTAAAGTTCCCGCTTTATGGTTTACTGTCATTTTTGCAATGTTTTTGCTTCTGCTGCAATCGTATTATTACAGTCCCTTCCAGATTTGTTACAGATGTCTATAGCGTCAGCGGCCCCTAAAGACTGCTGACTACAAGTCTGCATAAAAAATATCATGTAACACTACAATTATAAGTAAGGTTGAATGTCTCTTCTCTTTTTTAAAATAAATATATTATTAATCTTAAATATTTAATACCTGTACATTTATTATGGATGGGCAGGAGAACCCTTATTACTTATGCCTTTCGGATATCAAAGGCATTATAATATCTATGTCGGATATTAAATCTTGAACAGTAAATCCGTTTCATATTGCACACTGTAACTGAAAATTTGATAGGGCTGTGGTTTTGATTCAATTTAATATTAAGACGAGAACTTCGAGGTGACTCGGTGACAGTCATCGATTAAAATATTATCGTGCAATATACGAATATGTTCCGATGTCACCTAGGGGTTGTTATCGTGAGCTTTCGTTTTTATGACTCCATTTAGAGGGCCCTTTACATAATGGGATAGCATGATATACGTTCATATATCTTTCATGATGTTTTTGTTTAATTCAAAAGGGGCCATATAAAAATAAATACACAACACATAATACAAATAAGCATACGATTTTCTAAGACATGTGTGCTATGATCATGTCATTGAAAGAAATATAATATATATCTAACTGGTTTACGATCAAACCATCGAAATTTGTTGTAACAAAGGTAGGTGATAGTTTTGCCACATGAAACATTGGCTAAATATGTTTTTAAGTGATAATAACACTGATACACGGCCCAGTACCAGTTCTTCTGAAAACCTAAAGTTCGCAAGCACGAAGCAAAAATGTTAGTATAAAAGTGAAAATTGTGTCATAAGTATTAAAGTACCAAATTACGTTCGCCGATCGGTGATCTTTTTTTGCCTCGAACCCATTATCATTGTCGAGGCTTCCTTTTTATATCAAGACGAGAAGAACTAAATTATGTTCGATCACGTCTTCTGAATTGTTATAACGAAATGATTCATTACAACCGATATTGAGAGGGAAATGTTATTTTCAACATAATAACGTAGCAGACAGGTACCTGTAGATTGAACTTTGTTTTTGCATCACAATATTATGTTAACCAATTTTATAAAGAGTTCTTAATAATTCCGATTTTGCTTTGCTACATTTGTAGTGGAATAGAGAGAGAGTGTAGATTAATTTGTAGAGAGAAGTATTGATAATTAAATAGCGGAGGCAAATCTGATGTGTATTCAATTTGCAATTTCATTTCATTAATCGATATGATTAGATCCACACGGCCATCTCTAAGCAAAACAGATTATACAAGCTTCGCCGCTCAGAAGCTTATATCAAAAAGCTTTTACAGCAACTTATTGTGGCTTTTTCCAAAGCGCAATAAAATGAAAATCTTATATATATTTCAAGGATTTTCGTACATGGAGTTGAACGGATAGATAAGTATAGACATACTGTAATACGACTCCTAATTAATGATATTCTTTATAAAGTATGTCTTACTATTCATAAACAAAAGCGCTTCCTTATTCTTCCTTCCTTAAACTGAACTTTAGTGAATTATTTCATTGGTAGCATCTGTTTCAAGAGAACTGTGTCTCGAGTGAATACTGATCAATTTCAAACTGAGAGTCTGAATCAGGCTTGATAATACGAAATAATTATCTATAATATTTTATTTACTGCCTCGATGGTCGAGCGGTTGCTAGCGCGACTGCCGATCGGGAGGTCCTGGGTTCAAATCCCGGGTCGGGTACTGTTGGATTTT
>DWEM01000895.1:0-16328 GCA_018245935.1 Agara belti belti
GATAAAACCTCTCTCTACCAAATTATTTCAGCCGCACTCGCCGCGTTTACGGTTATAAACGGAACATTATTCGGTGGCCAGTGATTTTGGGTCGAAGTTATGGTATTAAATTAAGGGCAACTCGTGCAGAAGCGATACGTGCACCCCTAGCGCCCTCTGTGATGCTTGTGATAGCTGCTATATATATTTGAACAGGCTCTGCTATTTATTCTGCTATTTATTGTCATTATATCACATTTTGAAATATACAAAAGCAAACAAGTAAGAGACTGTATAAAACTGCTCAATTCAGCTTTTTTATAGTGGTAAATGCCATTTTTTAAAGAGGCAATAGTACATGGCACGGCTGTCGGCTGGTCGCCCCGCGGCATCGTTGTCAAAGTCTGTTGAACATATTGACAATATTAAATAACAATGAATAGCACCGACATATACTGGTACTGAAACTTTACAGGAAACGCAGCAGCTCGCGCAAGAATCGCAGTCGCGCACGCTCCCCGCTCGAGAACGACACCACCGCAGCCGCACCCGCCTCCGCTTCCGCTGCGAGTACGCCGCGTAAACGCACCCGACTCTCCGCCAGTGTTAAGGTATTTTAGCTATCATTTATGTTACAGATATACAATGCGAGCGTTACCGGATGCGGATGCCGAGTGAGACTAAAGCTTTCCTACCTCGACCGTTGACTGCAATTCTGTTCAGGTCGCTTTATCACGCTACTTTGCGTATATTTACCATCAATGTCGATCGTCAAAAGTTGCATACATTTTTATGATTTACAATATAGAGTCGTCCTATTTCAGGTGCGGGGGCTGCTGGGCCGCGTGTGGGCGCGCGACTCCAAGTCCAAGTCGTGCGAGAACCTCCACGTGCTCTAGCATTCGGTCGCCGAGCCCGTCGCATGCTTCCCCTTCTTCGACTGCGCCACGAACTACTCTTAAACCAAACGTAGCCGGAGCTACCTGAACTTGAGCGAATTTACTCAAGTTTGGAATGATTGTCCCGTTTAGGGGTTGGAATTGTCTGATTGTTGAGCGCTATCGCTTGTGATTTGATAGGAATTCCCCGAGTTTGGGTAGTACTGCCTGATTTTGGAACGAGTAGGTCGTGTTTAGGTTTTTGTCCCAGTTATTATTGTATTGTGTCGTCATTTATTTAATTCAAAATTAATTAATATGTTAACAGTTAAGTTTAAGTAATTTTATCTAATTACTTAGGTGATGATTTAACGGATAAATTTTGATGTTCATGTGGTTATTAAATTCAATTTTTATTATTGCTTCATCTTCATTTACGAAGAAAATGTTTGTTAACGGGAAGGACGGGTCGGCGACTAAAGAATATAAAATAAAAATAAATCCATGGAAAATATTTCATGAAATGATGAAATTGTGCATAATAACAATATTGATGAGTAAAATATTATGTAACTGTAGCTTGCAAAATTGACATTTGACAATGAAATGAAAAACGTTACACGAAAATATTAAACGACAAATATGAAAATCTGTGGAAACAAATTAAATATGAATCTCATAAATAAATTATTACAACATAGAGAGAAAAGTATCAAACAAAAGAAAATTTTAACTGCGTTTTTGTTTAAATTAATTTAAAGGCGAATCTTAATTACTGTATCTTGTAGTTTATTCATATCCTAATATCAAAAGAAAAATGTTTTATGTTTATTCTCCCAGTAAAGGATAGCATTGTTTGAAAACAAAATACACTTTTTGGGTAATTCTTATGTGTTACAGTAATCAGATAGGATTCAAAAATTGTCTTATTTACACATCTCATGTGACACGGAATTAATCAATAATAAGAAATAAATAGGACGATCACAATGATAAAGAAACAGTTCAAAAGATAACCAATCTTGCTCCTAACGGAGATAGATATAAAAGACATTGGTATTACCTACAAGTATTAATATTGATACTAGGTACTTTATTTGAGAACATTAGGAACCAATTTAGAATTGGAAGTATTGACGGAAAGTATAGACCTGCATGAAATTAATACTTAGGAAAGATTAGATGCGGGTTGGATCGAGAAGTAACTTGATATATTTACAATGGTATGTGTAATTGAGTGTAATTTCATAGAAATGATGGATTTAAAGTATTAGTAGAGGTATCGAAGTAATAATGTTAAGTATCAAAAATATATGTGATCCCATTGTGTCTCCTTATTATAAATGTTCGTATTCCATACCAATTAGACGTTAGATTATAATTATTAATTATCATATTTGATATAAACGTAATTATTGTGTAATTTGTGTGTAGCCTGAAATTTATTTGTGAATTAATGTTTGATAGATTCAAACAGCGAAATATTGACATAAAACCGTAAAATGACCAATCTCTGTATCATTGTTCATTTTTAATTGGCTCTATGATATAATGTTACGTTAGAAATAATTACAACCTTTATTTCGATGTTAATACAGAAGCGTTCTAGCATTTTACATCGTACCCGTGATGTGGTGACGTCATATCTCACAAAACAATTGAGATCCGTTATAAAAGACACGAGGAATAAGAATTTTGACGTCACGTCATAATCACCATGCTTTCTTGCGCAGCACAGATACAAAATAGTATTTTTTGGTAATTTTCTCTCAATACGGTTTTTTTTCTGCAATCCTATTTATTAAGCAGATCACTCCTAAAATAGCGTACTTTATTTTTAATGAAAACCGCGTACTAACTTATTTATTTTTATTATTAAATTTTGTTATTGGGTGAAAAAGGCTTTTACAAGTATTTTAGTGTAGTTTTTTTATTTATGTATTAGGCTAAGCTAAATGTTTGATGTGCATTTTTGATGAATCAGGCGTATTAGTGATATTTGTGGCAATACTGTAAGTCACCTATTAATTGTTTAATAATTAAGCACTTTTAAAATTCTTTTCTTATCCTGTCCCATTCACTCTTGAAACAACTTAATTTCAACCTTACACCTGGCACTTCATTTAGGGCCATATCGAACGAGGAAGACATGACGTGGCAGTAAATAGGGCGTATTGGAGCATCGTACGTGGCAACTCGACCAACTACTAATTCTATTGTCGATACAATGAACCTTTTTGGTACATTTGTGTCATCTGAGCGAGATATGGCTCTGAAGACCGCGTTTAATTATGATTACTATTATATTTTGAAAGCCTTGATTAATTTCACTCGACTTGAAATAAATAATAACGTAAAGGGTCCACAGCTTCAAGTTTTGAGCTAAACGAATTAGGAATAGGCGTTCGATGAAAATATTAGAGGGTGATACAAAAAGGTATATACAATTAGGTCATGTAGACAATGTAGCGCGGCGTAGCTAGGATTTAATAGGGTTTCGAAAGTACGGAAGCTGTGAAATAGACGGGAAACACGCGGTGGCAGTATGTAGAAAAGGTTGAAGAGGTTTGTCCAAACTAAATACTATCTAAATCATTAACGGAAAATAATTTGAAGACAGGAAACTTCATGAAGACGTTAGGAGACCGTTGGATTTAGAAAATTTAGAACTGGGTGAAGTTGCTCTAATGAAGGGAATACTATATCTGGCAGTAAGCCTCAAAAGTAATACGCCACAGATGATACAATAAATTCAACATCAATTTCCATACTTTAATGTATATCAAAACCACGGAGCCAAATTAATGCATTCGTAATTTCTCGAACCTGATAGTAACAGCTACGTTAATAATCGCGAGGAAAAAGCCGAAAGAATGCCGCTTTCATACAAGTGTTTATCCTTATCTAGAAATCCCGTAACCCATAATTATAAGCAAACTATTTGGACAAACCTCGTGATGCAAACCTCAAACTAACTCTTGAAGGAATCAAACGAAGTACATTTACAAATTATACAAAAGCAGATGAGCTTTTACCTCCAAAACCTAAGAGTACCTGGAACGCGATGTCGACAAATGCGTATTTAGAAAATCGACTCCATCCAGAATAGATTGCCAACTGTCAAATTAAATTAGTTCCTGTTATTATTTCATAGTTCCTGCAAGTTTGGTACCTACGTCGATTTGGGTCTAACAATATGTACCTATCCGTAAGCGTTGTTTGAAATGATTTAGGATTTGAAGGCCTGGTATTAGTGAAAAGTGTAATTGTTTAATCCCTCCGTGAGACCCGTTTGCCTTATTTTATTAGATTCAAAAAAAAATTACGTAATAATAATAATAATAACGCTGCTCTTCATACTGTCATTCAATTCATACATATCGGTATTCCTATCTATGTTTTGAATGATAGTATATTAGTGCACTCCTAGTGCGTAGTTGGCGCTAGTTATATTAACAATTGTATTTTTAGTAATAATAATATTATAACCAGAATTAATATCGCTAAATGTAATATGTAGATGTCTTTTAAAGTATTCTGTACTTCGATGTCGATAGATTCTGTGTACCTCGAACATGTCTCACTGATTGTATGTGTGTGTACCTTCAACTCGTCTCATTGCCTCTATTTCTATTAACCTTAATCATCTTTCATAGATTAAATTTCTTCGTATCTTGAACATGACTCATTGATAGCATTTCTAGCTCTATTAAATATGCCTCAGTAACTGTATTTCTGCGTATTTTGAACAGACATGTCTCTCTTATCTTCGATATTTTACATAACGGTTTTAATAAAATATGTTAGCAATCAATGGAACCTGTTAATCAACTAGCGTTTTGATGTGTAAAGTATTTAGACAGTTACTACCTACTAGGAAGCTTGGCCTTCCGCCTGTACTTAGCAGGTTTATAAAACAAGTATGGAAGCGTAACTACGATCTAATTAAAAAGTACACTCAAAACATTTCATCAAATATACTGTTGATGATGCTTTTCACCTTCATCATCATCAACACATGTACAAGAAAAGCATTTTAAGTGTTGATTTTCATTGAATTAATTAATTAAATTTCATTAATCTCTTTCAGAAAGTTGTATTATTAATAGCTGATAAAACTAAGTACACTCATATGTACATATAATACTAATATTCCTATACCTATTCGTTTGCTACTCTCATCACGTACAAAGCTTCACAGATTTCCTATATTTAGAGCAATTAAAGATATCTGTGAAATTAACGGTCCATTTAAACAGCAGCTCTAACTTTACACCAACGCTAGTTACGTCAGCAACATATTTGATATTGTCTGCCGTAGCTACGCTTCTGTACTCGTACCTAACGATGTTTTAGTGTAATTTTGTATCGCAGTGAAAAAAAATGCTTATAACCCAGGGTCCAATAAAAACACCAATCTCATTTCGCCCTTGGACATTCCTGGACCATTTGACCCTAGCCTAGTTGTCAGCAGTAGATTACTCCATTGTAGTTTGGCTAGAAACCGATTGCGAAGGTGTTTAAAACCTATAGTATTAGTTGTTATCGTCCATTGTGTTATCCCGAATTGGACCGCTACGAGTATCAGTAAGCGTACCAAATACTCACTATACATTTTTAGTTTCCTCTCTATTTTTCATTCTCAGCGTTATGAGATCGGAGCCGTCCATAAAATACGTCAATTCTTCCTGTCCAACAGCCATTCATACCCGGCAATGTCGACGATTCCTTACCCCCATCATTTATAAAGAGTAATCATTTACATGTTTACACATCACAATTTGAAAAAGAATTAATAACATTTATATAATATTGGTTTTATTACTCTGCCGTTCATTTCATCTGTATCCTCTCTGATGTTGAAGGAATATCGCTACCTTTCGTAAAATGAACATACAAAAAGTCATATAAAGTTGGATGAAGTCTTCGTTTGCGTATTTAGTGGACGGTCCAGAAATATTCAAGGATTTGACAATAAGGGTGACACGAAAATCGTTATTTCATTAGCTCCGCTAATTTTCTCGACTTCGTCATTGTCATTTGAAAAGAAAAGATATGAAATTAGATTAGGTGATGGAATCCTTGTAGTGTCATGAGCTTTGGTAATGAATTACTGATAAAATGCAATTTAAAGGCTGACAGAACTTATTATTTAGATGCATCCGGTCACGCGCTATTTGCCATAGGGGTAGTGAGACTTAATTGCAAACGAAAAGATCGTGTGAAAATCAATCACAAAGAAAACAGGCAGTATCATGTTTTTCTTCGTATGAATGTGATTCTTCTTACTTTCTCCATAAGCCATCGTATCGCTAGCGAGTTCTGTCGGTCGCAATGTTGTGTATGAAACAAAATTATACAAAATTTACAATTATAAACACATCTACTGCTGTATCCCTCTGCTTTCCCCGCTTTTTATATACGGGAAACGAGATTTGATCGTTAAATTCAATATGAAAATTAGCATGTCCCAAGTCTGAACCTAATATAAGTTCATGTATACGAATTGTTTCAAAAAAAGTGCAAAGGATTTCTCTATTATTAAAAATCGCATTGAAATTGACCGTAATTAAAACATACAGGTAGCTACTTAATTTTTGTCAATCAAGCAATCAACGTAAGTAACTATAAATAGTTACAAAATAAAATTATAGTCCAAAATATTGAGACATTTTATAATATCCTTAAACTTTTCAAAGCGTCGAGGGTATGATAGTCGTAATATAGAATTACAATTGTTTCGTGTTTTATATTCTCTCAAAGATAATGCAGCCATCATTTGACCTCATTATCTTTTAGAGCACTACAATATTTTTTAGATTAGAACAAGACGAAATACACTGTAATGATTTTGGCCTGGTACTAAAGTATTACAATGACCGATACGAGCATCTCTAGAAATATTTTTGAAGCAATTCGTATAATAATCCCATTGGACCACGTTAAGCAATATATTTATATATTTGATAGGCCAATAGGATTTTCTTAGTAACTGTAGGCGTAGCTTACGTAGGGTTTTATATTATTGTAATAATAATAGTGTTAATTTAATAGTACCTATCATTATTGACGTCGATGTGACCATGTATTGTTTATAATTTATTTAACTGTGTTTTGTAATCGTATCCCGTTTAAGTAATGTTTTAATGATACTCATCATTATGTGTTATGTTAACGTTCAGTTTCCCGTAACAGAGATATTAGGACCATCTAATATTGTATTCGTTGAGTATTCACCGTCAGGAATTCAATTATTCAATATTGTATGTACGTTATCATAACCGTAGTGGCAGTTGTTGGCATTTTCGAAAGAAAAATTGTATCCTTAGAGCTTACTTTTTTGAAAATTTGTACACATTACTTAGAGAGAAATCGTATTAATCCTTCAGCTTTCCATTATATAATCCATTGCGAAACGTACGATACAAAAATAGTTATAATTCATTCAATATACTTAATAAATATTATATCACATTAGCTGCCTTCATCGGAATGTACTTCTGAAAGATACTGAGTATTTACATATCGTTTTCGTAATTATTGAAATTTCAGATACATTTTCGCGCACAATTATGAAAATATCACAGAAAACAACTCGGACATTCTGGAAATTGTTTTTTTTTCCCTGTAATTTTTAATAGTATTTTTTGTATATTATAATTATTAATTGATGTATTATGTGTTAAATGTGACGTTTCGAAATATATTCTGATGTATCTTATATAAAAAATATATAAAATATGTGGTGTTTTATTTAATAGCATTCTTAATAATAATTAATTTAGTACCTACCTATTAATTTCAAACATTTTATCTACTTCTCATATTTATTCCTGTAAAATATTGAAAATTTAATTTCGAAGCATTATTCAGTTAAGTATCGTACTCCATTATCGTCCTTTTGTTTGGTAAAGAAAAATATTTAGATAATTTTATCACATACTTTGTATAGATACAACGCCATCTGTGATTCTTTCTTGATAACTTGATACCCGTAAGGTTTACCAACATTTCTAACGACCATAGCCGCGCTAAAAAAAAATTGAAATAAAAAACATTGAATTTAGATACATACATAATACATACGCATTCATACACAAATGGAATCTACAAATACAGTTTTAATGTTTTTCTCCTCTGTTTGTCAACCGATTTTCTTTTTTGTTTAGCCGCTATTGGTGAGCGTTTGAAAACTTTCTTGTTTTCTTAAAATTGTAAATAATGATTATGACTGAAGTTCAACCACTCTGAAAATAAGCAGAAATAAAAATACTTTACGTAATAATGAATGTTTAATACAAAAAATTAGTCTAACACATATTTACAAACTTAATACAGCTTACAAAAATATTATCTAACCGTTATTTCTTTGTTAATTTACGTAATCTTTATCTTAAACATAAATCGCAGTTACAATCGGAATCGCTTGAAATCAAATGCATAATTTTCATTATTAAATTAATCATATTATTTACACACATTCGTCCGCCCACGTCTCGCACATATTATCATAACGATATTTTTCAGGCAAGACTGAAGACACATAAAGCAATCCAAAGACGAAGAGAAACGACTCTAATTATTATTATTAAACGCCGTAGTGAGCTATGACTTTACAACCTCCTCGCTATGGGAGGAAATCAAAATCCAGCAGAGGAGTAATTAAGAGGATGAAAAAAGCCTTAGTACTGCATGGAGACCTGGTAGACTAACCGCATTCAAGTAGCGTCGTTGCCGCTTTCGCCTTCCGCCGTTTCTGAAGAACCCAGTACCCAGAGGTGCGGTGTAAAAAGAGTTGCATCCGCTACACCCGAGAATTCAATTGAATACCTCATTTCCCCGACCTTACAATTCAGGTTTGCTAATTCCATTCAAAATATAACTTCAAAAAAACTTTCAAAGACATTCTACGAGATTATAATGCAGGATCCATTCCTGCAATTCTAAGATATATCCAAATTGCACATGGAACCATTTCATGGAGAGATCCTGCAACCTGTCGATTGAAATGTTTTAGGTAAAATCTTGATTTGTATGGAAACCCATAATAGAATCTTAAGAGAGTGTGGAGTGAGTTCAGAATGTTTCGTTGTCGAACCACTGCCACATCTTCGGCTTGGTGTAGTCCAGCTCGTACTCTTCGCACTTCTGGCTAGTTATCCTGGAAAAAGGTTTTTTTACAGAATTAATATAAGAAAAACAAGACAGCAGAAAACGAAGAGCGTTTCGGAATCCAATCTCGGGTAATGCTTATGCCCTGAAATGTAAGGATCAGTTCACTGACTTTAGCTATCAGGTACCACCACCTTAAAGTTGTGAACAGATCTAATCTTATACAGAGATCGCTTTCCTGTTTATCCGTCCGCAGAAGTAAATGGTTTTTGATTACGCATAGGCGTAAGATGAGAAATAGTTCCCACAGGGTGGACACAGATTAAGATTTTCTACTATATACGGCTCTAGCAAAGTTCTTTTGCTGAGGAAGAAAACTTTCATCATAGATATTCGGCTGGTATTCTTAACCTGTCTTCCTTTAATATTGAAGTATTTCGTATCTCTTTAGAACCGTTTGCTACCAAAATTACAAACTCGCACTAGATCAGCTTACTCCAGTATACAGATTAAGGTAAAAACACTTTGAACATTTGTGAGAATTTAAATAATTGAGTATACTGACCTAGTGCGTCTGACGCAGCGAACTATTGGGTGCGCACGGCGGAAGCACTGCGGGCCGAGCACGTTGAAGTAAGTCAGGCCTATCTGCGCGGAGACCAGGGAGTTGGTCTTCCGGAGACAGTCGCGGAACTTCAGGTCGCAGCTGCAGTGAGATCTGGAAGGAGAACCGAGTGTAATATGAAGATAGAAATGTGTGAAATGTACAGAACTTGGACAACGTTTTAGATAGAATAGAAGAAATTCTGGTTGGAGATGCCAGTCCTGGAAACGCACATAATAATGTGCGTTTCCAGGACTGGCATTAGAACACAGTTGAGTTAGAATCAGTGGACTTCCTGAGAGGGATTATTCGCAACAAAAGTCAATAGGCACTTTCTTCGCCGTCTATCGTTTATCTTCATCAAAAAAAGCCAAATAAATAGCAGAAGAAATGATGACACATTTAAATGATTTTCGAGACAAAGCGTGCATAATCACTTTAACTACGGAGCAATTATAAATTTCACTATTTCACAATACTCGTAATTATAAATGAAAAATATAATTATATTGAAATGTTTCCTTTCTAACGTGCGTTTGTAAAGGAAATATGTATATTCCGTTAAAAGTGCTTCCTGTTTTTAATTTGGCTGTGCACAACACTATAAATAAAAATATTTGTTGATACTTTTTTTAAAACGTGTAATAATAGGACTGCACCTTTCCTGATATGAGATGGCCAATGAAACCCATATACAAACGCAGACATAAGTATTTGAAGCTGTACTTAATATCGGTTATTGATGCCTAGCTACTAAATTAGAAAGTCTAATTCTAATAATTTTATTATAATTTCAACATTTTATAGCCCGTTTTTCTAATAGTTAGTGACTCGGACTGCTGAGCCTCGCGTTGTTGGCTCCATTTTCACTCACCCCACGGTACAATATGCTTTATAATTGGTTCTTAACTAAAATGCAATAGCAGTGTAAGTATACGCAGTAAAACGCTGGTTAGATAACAGTAAAAATAAAAATCGATAAATATAAATACGAAAGGTACAAATTAATTCGCATAACAAATTAATTTTAAAAATAAGTGTGACATTAATATCTCAATTCGTGGTAACGAGCCGCCCGGCACACTTTCACTGAGGTGCCGACGTAACGTGACAGCGATGATCGGGCAGAAACGAACAGACGGAAGACAGAGTAATAAGTAATTAGAAATTAATAATCAGATATGCAGTAACCTATAAATTGTGCGTATTATTGAAAATGTCATAAGAAAACTAAGAAAGCGAGAAAAACATTTATAAACAGCACAAACTTATGGTACCTACAAGGTAATATGGTTAAAAAAACAATCTACCCGGATGTACATAAAGAGAGAAGACGAGTACCCCAGTATTGGAACAGTAAAAGGGTTGAAAGAAAGAGGAATTTAGAGAAAACAGGGACAAATAGTCAGATAAATATACATTCTGCAAAATAATAATAATAAGTCAAACTATTCATGGATGCATTGCAAAGATACTCGGTTAAGGTAGAATAGCTGAAAGAAATTTGTCAAGATCTTAGCCTCTGTCTACCTTTACGGGAATTAGGCGTGTTTGTTCGTATGTACACATATGTACGTATAAGCAAACCATTCATAAAAGACTCTCAAGCCCACTTCGCACCGTATTCACACGGCTTTACATAAAAGCACTCACAATCGTTACGCAAGGTTCTGTTAAGCCTTTGTTACTTGGTTTGAACCGATGCGTGCGAGCAGCGATTAGCGGAAGTGGTATTTAGTATTTAGTAATGGGTTCAGCGAATGAAAAGTTAATGCTGACATTTTATATAACATCGCTGGCGTCTCGGTTCAGTGGTTAAGGAACCGCAATTCTAACCCGTATCATATCAGGACAAACATTTGCATGTTCTGTGTCTGGATGTAATAAAAATATCTATATAAATATTATATAGTATACGTTTAATATCCTAATTTGTAATCAGTGAGTGGAATTATCGCAATTATTATTTCTAAATCGTAATTTTCGTAACACCACTGTCGATAATAAACATTTTAATATTGAACAAGAACCTGTTTAGAGAGGAACAAATAATAGATTTAAGGCCGACAACAATAAATTGTAACCCTCTCTCTTTGTTTTCTGACGTACATACTCGTCTATATACGTCATTTGGTTATTATGTGTGTATTTATGAATTTTTATTTATATATTATAGTTTTTTACTGTTTTATTGGTCCACTGCTGGACCGGATGTCCTCTCATAGTAAGAGGATTCTAGGCCACAGTGTATCACGCTGGTCGAGTGCAGATTGCTAGACTTCACACACCTCAGAAAATATATACTTTTCAACATATCTAAGGTGTGCAGATTTCCTTCACCGTTATAGCGAGTGATATTTAAATTTTAGTTACAATACGCACTTAACAAGTCAGAGTTTTGATGAATACAGGTATTTTTTATTTCGATACGTAAGAAGAATAATTCAGAGACACAAATGACAGCGCGTGTAATGAGTTCGTAGTTGAGTCGAATGGACAATGAAATGTCTACCGATGTGACTATTATAAATGGTATTTTTCGCAAGCGAACCGCGAGATACTGCTAATATATCATATTTCCATAATTGTAATAATATACCGGTAGGTTTAGTTTTTGCTTAGCTGGTAAAGAAGGCTTTGTGCATTAAACTCCCTATTTACATCTTAACGTAAGTATTTTTTGAGTAAGATTAAACACCAAACCAAATTTATCTCCTTTGCGCAACGCCGCCAAGTCGTATCGCTTACCATACGACTTACATAACTGGAGGCATTAATAAGTATTGTAAAGTTATTAACACAACGTTGCATCTTGTTGACATGTTACGATATCGCAAGAGATACGCAATACAACCTCTACTACTACCGGAGGAACATGTGAGGATCTGAAGGCATGTAATGTGACATTTTGTATGTCCTTCAATGCACGTATTCCCTCTTTCTCGTGTATAATTATTACGTGTTTTAATTTGAAAGCCATATCATAAGTTAAGTGTTTCATCTACGTTATAATAAATAAATACATGATATTCCCAGAATTCGATGTAACGGTAAAAATAACATTTCGCTGACAGATTCGCGAAAGGAATATTTAATATCAAACTGTTGACTGACCGAGTAAAGAGGCCGGTGTTGGTCAGTCCGTACTTGGTCTCTCCGGACGCTATGTACAGTTTGCAAGCGTCGTGCTGCCTACAGCACGTGTCCGTGAAGAAGAAGAGCCCTAGGTCGCTGGACCGGGCCTGCGCCGAGTGTCCTCCTCCGCACCACACAGTTCCTGGGCAACATTGTTGTCATTATTGTTACAATTTATTCCACTGGCCAATTCTAGAAGGAAAATTAAAGATTGATAAATATGATTACAGGTTCCACTTCGAGTATACGGTCTGATGACCTGAGAAAGATTAAATTTTATTAATCAATTACTCCAACTGCTACCTCTAGTTTTCTACAAATATTCAATTACTAACTTAACGGCTAATGACCTATTCTATCTCCTAGATATGTTTACAGCATCCTGTTTTGGTTTAAACTACTCTGAACTTACCAGGATAGATCGTCTGCACCCGATCCTTAAAAGCATCAGCCATGGAGTAAGCAGCGTTCGCTACGCTGGTAACTCCTGACGCCAAACTATTCAGGAATCCTCGATCGCTGTCCAGAGAGCCGTAGTCCCTGACGCCAGCCATCAGCTGGCTGAGGGGTTTGCCGAGGCCCGAAGATATTGTCTTGATGATACCACGAGTGAACTGACCTGAATCAAAATGAGCTTAAAATTAAAAAGATCATCTGTGAACTACTTACTTTCTATGAATGTGTTTTAGTTTTCTATGTGGTCTTTTTACTATTTCTTTTATTAATTAAAATACTTCCATAACAGGTGATGTAAAGGTAACATATTCATTTCTTTAAAATTGTCACTTAAGGATCTTAGTTTTTTAGTTCACCTACCTAAGCCGCCATTTTCTTCTCTACTCCGCAGTCTCTCGGCTTCCAGTGCTTCGTTTTGTTTTTGCATGCGTCTGAACAAATCTACAATTCCTTTCGGAACCACTCTTTCTGCGACAGTTTCTACAACACTTTCAACCACACTTTCGGCAAACCCAAATATTACAGACAGTGCATCTGTTTTGGGCGCTTGTGTAGGCACAATGTCTTTGGAATCGTAGTAATCTTCTGGTACTTCTGAAATATCTTCTGTATCTAGTTCTGTGAATATCGGTACTTCTTCATTCGATTCTGTTGAGTCAAACTCATGTCGTTTAGCGATTTCGACAACTTTGCTCGAATTCAATTTTAAATCTACTGTATCGTTAACTATGATACTATCCGTAGTTGGAAAGACATAATCTTCGGTGGTAATGTTGTCATCATTATTTAGTTTTTCATTATAATTGTTCGAATTAATTTCCGTCGTGGTCATACTTACAGTACTATTTTTGGTAGTGTTACTCTTAAAATCTATAACCTCTAAGGTATGTTCAGTGGTGTCTTCCTTTTCAGTAGTCACCTCAGTAGTCGAATCAGTACTGGTTTCTTCTGTAAGAGTTCGTGATGTAACAGTAGTAGCATTTAACTTTAATATGCTTTGGGTTGTTCGTTCGTTTTTTGTTGTGGTTTCCACGGTTTCTGTGGTTAGTGTAGTATCTTCTGACAATTGCGTCGATGTAGGCAGAGTAACAGTTTGATTAATAACGATATTAAACGTTACTTTCTCTGTTGTCGTCAAAGGTATGACTGTTAAATCGGGCTCTGCGGTACTCTCAACTAAACTTATAAGAGCATTTTCAGTTGTACTTAAAAGTTCCAGGGGTATAACACTTAATTCTGTTGTTTTGTCATCAGCGTCACTTGTAAATTTGGTTTCCGTTACATTTACATGTCTATTGTTTTCTAATATTGCATTACTCTTAGTAGGATGCACGTTATTAAGTGTCTTGGTTGTAGCTGCAATTTTTTTCGTCTCATCTTTTGTGACCGTATACTTATAGGAATCTTTGTTAAAATTATTCATTTGCCAAGGTAGCGTACCAAATTTTTTATTATATTTAGCGGAATAGTCATCCTCAAAATCAATTATGTTATTATCAAAATCATCAAACACATTATCTGGTATTTTCTGTGGAATATCAAGAGCTCTGGGGAGAGCCGATGACTGTGAACTTAATACTAATATGGCGCCGAACACTAGATACTTCATTTTCCTTCTCATTTTGTGGTACATATTGGTTCACACATCTGAAACAATAGAAGCATTACTTTGTTATTAATAACAACAACAAACATTTTAAATGCAACTTCGGTTTCTCCTTGTCTATCTTTCTATTCTTTTTTCGCTACATCTCTAATTTGATCCTACTGTCACCATGCTAAACCACATAAACGTATATATTTCGTCGAATTCTGTTTCTAAACACATTTAAAATTTCAATATCGTCGTTAACATTTATAATAAACTTCTATACCTCAATGTGCCCTTGTTTTATATAAATAAACAAAATTAACTTCCACGCTCCGTTTAGTAGCCGCCTTTGAACGGCACTGGAAGTTACTTAAAGCACATTACTTGATATTAATGCACTCACGTTAGCAGATAATTGTTTGTCTTTCATGAATACAAACTGGCATCATAACCATGCGTGGGATTTCCCGATCATCATTATTACTTATATTGTTAAACGCACTTAAAGAAGGTCAAGAGTTGCCATATTAAACGAGCCCGTAAGACGATTCCAATGGAAGTAGAAAAGGTGAAAGACGTTTATCAGAACCGTAGCGAGTGGAAATCCCTAGTCTCTGCTTATACCCATATGAAATGAATATGCATGTTTTATTTAACAGAGATCTAGAGAACTCTCGTAGTAAATTGCGAAAGGCTAGTATCAGAACGTGTACTGACAAGTTATTATCTCCATATTAGTGAAAGCAGAGAGAAGTGCATTCATTTATTACCTATCGATCTAGCGCGTTACATAATTAGCGCAATGAAAGTAAAAGTTGGGCGCAACGCACACTCCGCTTGTAATGTTTTCAGGGTAAAAGTCGACTACAAAAGATCCGAGTACAAAATAATCATTTAATTCGATATTATAGAAAATACATTGTACACTGACAATATAATTTGTATGTGGTTTTGTATAAGTTTAGTTATAATTCAGTAAAACGAATATCGATGTAACCTCCCACTGATTCATACGATTCCAGAAATGCTATGGACTGTGTTCGACCTATACAAGTTCTTAAATATAATTTGTTGTGATTGAGCTTCAACTTACGCCCAGTGCAGGGCGATGCATCGCTGACCGCTGACCCATACGCCTGGTCATTCGGATACTTTGATCCGTTAGTGTAAGTGATCGATGCAAAAAAAGAATGCATTGACGTCTCGACATCTGGGAGACGTCGAGGTCGCCCGCTCTCACCGTTAGTCGTCAATAAATCATCTCGGCTTCGTCAAATTGAAATCCCCGAAGGTCGAGAGTCAATATTTCTGACCTTTGCGAAGTGTGGAGCAATGTTTTATTTAGTATCTTACCTTGTTCATTGTCGGAGAGCGAAGAAATCGACGTGATGTTATGACTTGTAACTTTTAAAATGTATGGAATTTTATAATCATGTAAATTGTAATCCATACTTCCATACTAATATTATAAAAGCGAAAGTAACTCTGTCTGTCTATCTGTCTGTCTGTCTGTCTGTCTGTCTGTCTGTCTGTCTGTGTCATCATCACGGTCAAACCGCTGAACCGATTGTGA
>DWEM01000896.1:0-16323 GCA_018245935.1 Agara belti belti
GAAATTCTAAATTAGAAAAATCCAATAATAGTACCCGACCCGGGATTTGAACCCAGGACCTCCCGATCGGCAGTCGCACTAGTAACCGCTCGACCAACGAGGCAGTCGTTAACGTTGTTAATGTTGTAACAAAAAATCATACAAGATATAATATATTGCAGGTCAAGAACACATTACATTGTAATATTTTGGAACCATGACATTTTTAGTTACCGGAAGGACTGAAATTGGTTCAATAAATTAAGAATTATTACTGTTTTTAAGAAAACCAACCCGCGGGCTCCCCGAGCACTTTGCTCCTAATCCTGAAAGAGGGCTCGTCGGAAGATATCTCTTGAGGGGGTTCTTCGGCATCTTGTGAGTTTTCACGTGATAAATTTCCCACCTGTACAGGCAAAAATATATCTGTATATTTTGACAAAAAAAAAGTGTTGGGTTAAATCGGAAATAAATATCCGTATGGAAAGGATAAAACAAAAGATGAAGTACCTCGATATTTCCAGCCGAGAGCCGTTGTCCTGTTATCTTTGATTTCTTCGTTTTTCCCAGAGTGTGGGAACCTTGCATCACTTGTACCTAAAATTCACAAGGTAAGTTGATCAACATCTGTACCTCCTCCAATAAACATCAAAGAGGACACTTTATGATATGATGATGATGATGATGAGTCAATCAAATCAAACGAGAATTTTACGTGATGTAAGTATATGGTTAAAAGCGTTTCAGTGTTTTTGCGTTAGTATTTATTAATCCTTCTTATATGTACCTATATATCTAATTGGGGAAAAATATTCATGTTACGATTCGAAAAGAAGATAGACGTTACAATATTTCAATGCTAAAAGTTTGTAATTTGTTTAGCAATGAGTCGTAAATTATCTGAATGATTTCAGTCCGAACAGATTTTGAGATTAACAATGACGACGGTCGCCTGTTGTTGTACAGTTTTACAAAGCGTGTATGATACTTTGAATCCTTATAATGCACCGTTTCATTGATACGATGAATATGTGTGCTGACGTTTGTGTGTGTGTGTGTATGTGTGTGAATATGTGTGCTGTGTGTGACTATAAGCAGTTCACCTGGTGCTTAGGGCGTTCGCGGTCGAGCGTGTGAGCGGCGTGGTGCGAGTGCGGCGCGTGCGGGGCGCGGGGCGGGGCGGGCGCGGGCCGCGAGCTCGGCAGCGACATATTTCGCACCGACTCACGGATAATCTGCCGGATCGTCTTGAGAAACGCGTTGCGGAAATCCGCGGTGCTGTTATGAACATAGCACACAAGTGAGTATTATCGCGTTTATAGTTCACAGTTCACTGTCACAACTGAAGCATCTACCTGAATTAAGAAACAGCACGTATTCATTAAGACCTTTAAATGAAGCTGTGTACACTTTTTAAATGTATATATGACATAATAGTACATATCTCAAGGCGTGCTGATCATTGCACAAGAATTAAACAGTAGGTAATTAAAACAGTGTTCACGTATCCCGCTTTCTTCTTGGAATTCCCGTTCTTGGAATAATTATAACGGGTTGCGATTTCGAATTGATTCACCTAATCAATTCTATACATCAGACATCCAAACATATTTCGAGCTCAGAACTTCGAAGGCATAATCTTAATGGGACAAATACTTACCTATTGGAAAGTACATAAACTTTTTCCGAACGACGCTGTAATTGGCTGCGCAGGTGGATGAGTTCCCATAGGAAATGGCTGTCCATGTCCTTGGCTGAGGACGCGCGCACCTGTACCTCCGTCACTGGGATTAGGACTTGATACCTTATAATCTCCACTTCATTTGAATTATTTTTCGAGGGTACTCCCTGCAAAAATATCAATACATTTATAAAAAAAATGGTCTCATTAGAAAAGCAATGGACAAATTTTAGTACAATAGCTCACCATTAATTTTTTCTTTTGTCTCAGTCGTTCCTTGCAAAGGAAGACAACCGCTGATTTGAATACAAAACACATGGCGTGCAGTTCCAGTCCCTTTTTTATCTTTCCTAAAAAGTCTGATATATTCAACCATTCGACGCCTCCATAGTATAACAAATCGCCTGGAAAAGTATTTGCTGTGTTAAATTACTAATATCCGTAAATTGATAACAATTTGAATGTTAGAACATGAAAGTTACCGGGACTTAGATCTATCGGTTGCTTGCAAGACTTTTGATGTTGTCTAAACAAATGATCAAATATAGCACCATATTCCTCATGGATTCGTTGCATTTCATTGATATGCTCTGCAACTTTCTCCATTCCCTTCAAAGCCTCTGAAAGTTATTATTAAAGCGTTGTAATTATTGGTAATAGACTATACTAACTAATAAATAAATAGTTCGACTACTTCCGTAAACACTTAGAAAGGTACAAGTTGCCGTTCTTACCAACTAAGTGAAGATGTTCCTCAGAATTAACATCAGTCAAATTCCGCAGTTGCTGAAGTAGCAAGGGGTACTTCAGTATTCGTTGAATAGGTTTGATTAAATATGATTCCAAAGTCGAAGAGTGTTGCTGTTTCGGATTACGCGCCGCGAGAAATTCTTGCAAAGCCTGATTTCCCTCATCTGTGGAGAGCAAAAAGTTAAAGTTGTATTATGATTACGAGAAATAGTAACTGTACTGCAACACAAGAGAACAATATATAAAACTTACTTGGATGTAGAACTTTCTGGGCTTTGCTATGACTGGCGCAGAACGAGCTGTATAATTTAAAATGGTTGACGTAATAAAGAAAGGCGTTTCCAACAGCGAAGAGAACATTCTGGAAATACATATAAAGATTAATTATATGTCGTGATATAAACATCTTACTTGTCCGATCGTTCATATTTTATTTGAAGTTTATTATAGAAAAAATTAAATTATTAAAAAAATACATATGTAATAAAATATCAAATAATGAAAAAAAAGTTAACGCAAACAAAAAACAATAATGAACATTTTAATGCTAAATTTTTACCTTGAATTGATTAGAGAATTCGAAATGATGGAAATTAGGTTCAGACTCGAGGGCGTCTTCTAAGTTTTGCAAAAATTGCCTTTGGAAAGTTACTATCTCTTGAATGTTTCCGAATAGAGCATTGATCTCGGCGTTTGATAAAAATGTTTCTCTCTTCAACGGCTCTAAGTAGTTCTCCAACAAGTTATTGAGGTGCTGTAAACATTCATGCAACCGTTCCAGTTAATTTATATAGGTATATACCTTGAAATAAAATTGAAATGTCTGTCTTTGATTTCAAAACGAGTATGTTTATACAAATGCCTTTAATTTTTGACAATTCTATACAACGAATTGACATACGATGAAAGACGAACATTGAAGGAGCAAAAACCGACCGAAGGTATAATTAACTATTGTACAAATTTATCTTGTTTTAAGGTAAAATTATAACCTAATTGTGAATTTAAATGTCAGTCCAAGCTTTGTGGCGAAGCACAAACTAACTAACAATGTATAAATCACTTTGAAATTCCATTAAGATGTTTATATAGAATTCAAACTAAGTAATATTTAAAAGAAATCAGTAATGTACAATCAGTGGAATGTCTATTTTTTATAAAATATTTTTACAATATCTTGAACTGTATATGAACTTAAACATTATTTTAACTTTTTACATAATTTTTTTTAATTATGTAGTCAATCAATACTTATTATTTAATATACGACATTTTATTATTTTTTTGTTAAGTTCACAATTTTAACAGAAACTAACTTAAATTAAAAGTTGCAAATATCTTGCACAGCAAACATTTATCATATGATATTACATTCGCCCTGGTCTTCGTGGGCCCGCCATCTCGTAGTCAGAATAAGATGATTTATATTCTGTAATTAATCTTGAAATCGTGTAAGTTATGCTTTGACCTTAACACTCGTCAATCATTTTAGAAAATTATTTGTACAAACCTTAAGCGTACCTATAAAGCTCGAAATAAACAATTTAATCAGACTGACAGTCAGAGAGCCACGCAGGTGTAAGTTTTATAAAGATATAAATTAATTTCAACTTTTCGGCTCAACCATTTTATGCGCCCAGAAATTTTCAAATTATTCTTTCGTGCGTGAAAATTTAAATACAGATCATTATACAGCTGGTTTTTATTATAAGTGGGCAATGTATGGCTCACAATAATTGATGTATTTTCGAAAACAAAAGTGGTAACTTTAAACGTTTCAAATAGCTGCAACTCTTGTTATTTCCCATCACAGGATACGGGTCTCTGCCGCAGCTACGGGATGCCTGTAGCATATCTCCCCCACGCCGTTACAGAGCGACTTTGTGGAAAAATATGTATACGGTTCGTTCGGGGAAGTAAAACCACCAAATCTATTTCTACCGTGAGGCAATTATTGCAAAAAAAATCGATTCGAAAAGTGTGGACGTCAGTCCAGAGTGCTCAGTCCAGAGTCCAGAGTCCATATCTTAATGCTCAACTGTCGACTGGACCCCACTCCACCCCGTGGGATGTGTGCTGTTAAAATTCTCTAGACAATATTGTCTCTCAGCAATTTATTAACAATAAACATTATGTTCCGATAAAACACCACGTTGATGATATTGTGAAAACAAAAGTTTCATTCTCCTGAGAGACTGCAAAACAATGCAAGGTATCGTATTTCTTTTCTTTCTTTTGTAAATATTTATCACAGTTCCGTTTTTAAGCGAATGGTTTGATGTCGCATTTTAATTTACATCGAAACCCCAGAGGAAGTAATTTTTTTGTGAAGTTTTTAATAACGGTCAGGCGAAATTTTACATTTCGAATGAAAAACTTCATAAACAGAATAAAAACTATTAACTTGTTCAAACGTATGAAATGCTAATAGCCACTGTAACTGCAATGTAACGAACGAGAAATACTTATTTAAATATTGTTTCACTATAAAGTAACAAATATGTTATTGTAAGTTACTGTATTTGCTTCTCAGGCGCAGAACTTCATGTTTTTCTATTAAGTATTTAGGAGTAATCTTTGTAACCCTTGACACAATAATGAAACCCGTAAGGTATATAATGTACCGCAAACCTTCCATATCGATATCGACACGTTTGCGGAAAAAATACTGAATAGTCTTTTGTAAATATTAATTTAACCGTTAGTGCTATATGTAACATATATTTGTTGCGGTTTGAACCAAACATTGCTGGCATATCGATGCTCTATAATAAAATATTATCATAGCAGGGGTACATTGCAAATGATAAATATTCCTTTGTCGATTGAGAGCGTGAGTTTCTGTATTTATAGGTTGAAGGATTATTCTCTTTATAAACAAATAAATATCAGTAAAGTATCATTTTATTATTCGTTATGTTGAATATGATAACGATATTCATATGTTTATTAGCCGTGTATATTGTTTTAATTTTAATATGTAGATACTCCAAATTTCCTTGTCCTTTTGGCATTATTGAATAATATCTTTTCATCTTTCTTGATAAATGTCAAACGATAGTGCCTATACTTAGATAAGTATAAACCTGCCTACACGTTTAATATTCATTAAAAATCTAATCCATCTAATTGATATTTTGATTCCAGAAAACGTCGTGTATGAAATGCATTAGTTATTATTGTTTTCATTTTGCTCTTTTTTGTAGACTATTTTTAATCAATAGAAATGGCAACTGTACTCAATAATGTAGGTAGGTACTGTAGTGGTGAATATGTAAATAATTACCTTGACATAAGCTCGTTCCGTATCGACGAGTTCCATGAGCACCTTCCGGAGCTTGTCGGCGTCGGAGAGGTGTCGCGAGGGCGTGACGGCCGCGCTTGTGCTGCCAGTGGGGCTGCCGCGGCGCGTGTCGCCCGGCGAGCGGCACCACCCCGTCACTTGCTCCGCACTCTGCCGCACACGCACACCCCCACACTTCTATATTTATGCACCAGTTAATATGGCGCTCGGCTAGATGTGGCGGTTATCTCTCGTAATGTTACTTACAGCCATTTAAGGTACTCATTGTAATGTTAAAATACCGAACGAGAATAAATGTTCTGTCAGACAATCAAAGTTCAAATGTGGCCACATCTAGCGTAAATTAAGCAACTAATCCATTCTAATGATGAAATGAGTGAATGAAGGCAAACAGCGATGTAACTATAGTACTTTGTTTTTTTTTTCATATTGTATTAGCTAATCTAATGCTAGCTGTTTATTTAAGCCAAATGTGGACGTATTTTTAACTGCAACTACTTATTTTTAAAATGAGATATAGTTATTACAATTTGGACGAGGTTGAAAGTGAATGATAGCACTGTATACAAGCTCGCCTAAGAAAGCTGAGAAGTGTTTTAAATGCTTCTTAGCTTTTATTGCATTTATCTAAAGTCAGTGGTGTATTCCGTATAAAGCTTTGTATTAAATACCAATTGATATTCATTAAATGTGTTTTTAATAATCGAAAGTCCTCTAACTGAAAAAAAAAATAGCTTATTACATAAAATGGTTGACATTTTCGAGAGTTTTCTAAGTGATTAAAGGTTTAACTAAAACTATTAATTAAAGGTACCTTGAGAAGATTCTCGATTTCAAAGGAGTTTGTTCTGGAGCTAACTTTTGGCGGGCCCGTGGTTGCCGAGTCACCTTGCGTGTCTGTTTCAGCGGGGCTGTAGAGCTCCTTACCTAGATTTTGTGTTATAGAATACATAATCATTTTGTAATGCAGGTATAAATGAAAATCTTTATGATATTATACATTTATTAACTACCTACGTGATATGAGTATTTCTAACGGTATATCAAATTAATTACAACACTGCAGCACAAAGCTTCGATCCAATTAGATTTACTATCATTTAATTCGTGGGCACTGACATGGCGAGCGCACAAATAGATTGATTTTCGAGATAACCCGTAATAGGTGTATCCACAGGTATAACCACTGTAATTGAGTAATTTCGGTTGATGATTTTATTATGTAGGAAATAGATACCGACCGACGCACAAAATAGAGTCGTTCCAACATAACGACCTAATTATGTTCGATCGGTACGATATTAAGACCTTATTATCGTTGTATAGACCATGACGTTTTTACCTTGAACAAATAGGTCAGATACTGGCAGAGTTGGGAGCCAAACCGAAACCGGCGCGTATGTATGATGGGAGGGATGAAGAAAGAAGTAGCACGTCAGGTTTGTAAGGATAGAGATATTTGGCTCTTGATACTTTTTGCCTACCCCGTTAGAGACCCGGCGTAATGGTATAATAACAATAACAATAATAATGTATAACATGTGTTTGTTTTCTTTTGAGTCATAAAATCATAGAAATACAACTACACATTTCCATAAATCATCAAATACGATGTCTATAATAAATGAAAATTATAATATCCACAAATTACTAATTGCTGTTTAATTTAACTGTTGGTATTGAGCTCGTAAACGTCTCTCTCAGCGGACTCAGATATATAATGAAACCGAACTTTATTAATTAAACTTGTAAGTGTATAAATAGATTCAAACGTAATACGACAACATATATCATATAATAAAAGAAACAATAACAATACGAAAACGATAAACAAGTAGAATGAATGGAACATCTTAATTCTGTACATATATACATTTTCTTCCTAAGTATTTTTCAGAATAGGTAACGTCGCACGCTCCCGAATATAAGAAGCCAAATAGCAGTTAACTGAAGCGCATTTTCAAAAGATATCTATCAATGAGAAAATTTCAAATTTCATACAGAGGCCAGTTTGTTGTAAAAAGTGACACAATGAGTTTTTTGGTTGAGGGAAGTCAACATCAGGCGCAGGCAAACAGCCTACGGAAAGGGTCACGACCTTTATTTGGAGGCCGTGATGAGTACTTCGCCTTCAAGTTGGCATAAAAACTTCGCCAGTTTCATTTAAATTAAAAAAAAAATTAAGAAGTTTCTAATCATGACGGATGAGGTAAAAGCAAAATACTGTAACTGTGAAACGTTATTCGCATTTACATTATTCGTTAACATAAAGTAACGATTTCAGTTACACAACGAGAGCTCTTTATTTTGCGCTGAAAGATGGAAGACAATTTTGTTATGTCGTTATAAGAACACGTCACGAGACAGGTTAATGGTTTTCGCGCGCGTGACAGGCTGGGTTCGCCTTACACGGGTCAATTTATTGGCTGACTGCCTCTATTACTCTTATAACATAAGTTTCTTTATTAACTTGAAATTTTTCTAGCTCTATTATTTTGTAGAGTCACATTTGATCGATATTGGATATTACGTGTTATTTTTCAATTACACGCACGCGGTATACTCACGTAGGTACGGTTAACGTGCCTGGCGAAGTGAAGAAACCAATAACTCTAGCTCTAAATTGAAATCGATTACAAATGGTTGTTTCGGACGGTTTACAAAGCGACCCCGAATAGAACGCGAATTAAATTTAATTGGAGAACAACCATCTACTCGTACCTACGTGTGAATGCAAACGTCAAAGCAATTCAATATCGTAATTGGGTCTCATGTCACAGCCGGCCCTACTGTAGACTGTACTAGTGAGCACATCGGAAGCCTCACCCCAAATAACAACGAATAGTAGAGATAAATGTAATATTGTTCATCCTATTGTTATTATATATGTTACGAAAGCAGGCACTATACGTGCAAACGTACAATGTGTGCATTTAATAACCAATAGTACCTACCTACATTAGTCTACAGTAGGTCGAAATATACGATACAAAGAAACTAAACAGGTCAATTAATATATTGCATACTTACTCACCTTTGCAGTAAAGGTAGACACAGTGTCAGCTTTTAAATCTGTGTGTCGTCTTTATATAACTATAAACGATGTAATATCTGATTGATTGACGGTAAAATACGAGACATGCAACTAATAGTCTTAATTTTCAAAACAAATAGAATGATTACAGAGCAAATACAACAACGAAAGTATTCTGTACTGCACTGCTGCTGCTACTGGTATACTCTTCTAAATATGTGTATAAATATATTTAGATAATTTGAGAATAATTTCAAGTATTACGTGAATGGAATACCGAGTGGGTATTCGTTATGTTTATTGTTAAAATTTAAGCGAATATCGCCGCCGGTATAGCAGCGATATATCATTCAAAAATGGTATTTTTCGCATCTCACGACTGTAGTTAATTTCGCTTATACCTTGAATAGGCCTGTACAAGCGTGTTCTTAGTAAAAGTGCTTAAGTCATCTTCACATTAATTTTCAACAAAATCTATTCAGCGGCTTTGACATGAAAACGTAACAGCTACTATATAATGTTAATATGAATTTAGATTATTATTACATATCAACAGAATTGTTTCTGTCAGCTGTATTTTACCGCTATTCATTACATTCATAAAAAGTACATACATATTTATATAACTACACCGCTTTTATTACCGCTACGATAGGGCACAGTTGCACTTAAAATCTGTGCTATTTAAAATATCTGATGCGTAAAAACATAAAAGACTTCCACAACAAAAATCTATTCACGATTATTTGTACTTACCGTTTTCTCGATTTACATATATGACCCATTTTATGAATGATTTCGTTAAGTATACAAACATGATATTATTAAAATATCATGCAATGTACGTAAAATATATGTTTTAATAACTCATTAAATCTCATTAGTATTTTGGAAAGGAAATTAAAGAAATCATTTAACCGGTATGTAGATTGTAAACTTTACAAAGTTATTATACGAGTAATTTTCCCATATTTTGCTATCATTTGCAACTTTTTCAAAACATTCAAAGTTCCTGTATATTTAACCTACTTTTGTATAAACCGTAGGTTATAGAGAAGGTGGAAAATGTAGCACACCTGACGTGGGCGCGTGCCGGATATTATGTAGTAGATGAGGGCGGATGTTATACCGTGCGCTGTGCACAGCTTCGATTGTACAGCTCATAACATACAGTTATTTTATCGGCATTATAAAATTTCAAATCTCATTAAATATCAGTGCCAAATCTGCTGCTAATTCCAGGCGTTATGACCTTCAATGGTACAACAGCCATGGTTGTTTTAATTTACAGTTTGTATCATAATAATAACGACGCACCTCTTTCCTGAATTCTAATTCTTGTACTATTAATGTGTTACAAATTAGTTAAAATTCACATATTGTAAACGAAGCTAAATGCGTTAAAGTTAGGACGTGCAACTTTTAAACGTTGGCTAAAAAGCGTTCCTTCGTCACTATCTGTTTAAATTCAATTTATCGGCGCAGTGTCGTCAAGATTTACGACTATGGTATTATCATTGAGACAGTTATCGAAGATACAGAGTCAATCAGTAAGCATGCAGTCTATGTGTATATGAGGATGTGTAACTTAAAAACAAGTAGTTGGTACTCACTCCAAGCGGGTGCAGGAACGATGAGTCCCGATATCATATCGTCGGAGATGACGGGTGGCTCGCTGGGCGGCGGCGGACACACCAGCGAGTCGATAATGTCGTCCGTAGCTGCGCGCATAACGCCGTTCAATTCTGGAGGTTCCGTTCGAGACGACCTACGGGACACAGTACAGAAAAAATGTTACAAAGACGGACATTAACTTTATCCAACATTTACGATTTCCTTACTTCAATCGGCTAATCATCCGACGACAGCGCACTGACGGTGAATAATATTTATGTAACTTTGACAAACTAAATGATTAAATTGATCAAACAAAACTTGATGATGTACTAAACAGTAATATAATATAACTGTCATGTATCGATAGTAGAGAGAAAAATGTACAGGATCTAATATTATGTTAGTTCTACATTGTAGGTAGAGCATGTGTGTACTCGTATGTTTAACTATGCATTCATAAATATTAATTTCACCATCAATATCCCTTCGCATCATGAGACCCTGAGAGCTTTGCGCGCAATGACCTGTATTGTGTTGCATTTGCATGTCACGACGTGATGTATGTACTCCCCGCGGATGAGCTTACGCGATTACGGCAAGGGTCAACGTACCCGATAGTGCCGCTTTACAAATGACGTAGAACCGAGGATAAATGCTGCATTCAGATTATTTGTGGTTGAAATTTCAATTACTTTACGTTTCATTATGTGTGTTTCCAAAATGTTATTGGATTGCATTTATATTACTGAGGAATCATACAAGTATATTTCAGAAAATTTGCTAGGTATTATAAAAAAGTCACTTATGATATAAAAATTATAAAATACCTGCCAGCGGACGTCTTCTGTATATTATCATTTAACACGAAAAGCAAAGAATGATAAGGTTTGAGAATACTATGTATGAATGTGTAAAAGATTCATTATTAGTGTACAGAAAAATATAATCAATGCTGAATGGCTTCAATTTTCAATGGATCTTAGTAATCGTTTTTCCCTGAAACTTCATAATATATTATGAAGTGTCTACAAACGAATAAAATTGAAAGTAAATGCCGTACTTGGAATGCCTCATGTCACAGTATGTATGTCACCCACGTTACCCAATCTAGACCACAACTATACAAACGCTCTTGCTTAGCGGCTGAAGTAGGTCATTTATCCAATATTGATCCAACAAAACTTGATGATGTAGTAAATAGTAATATACGATTATACCTAAGGATATTATATGTATATATTCAGGAATAATTTATCTAAGTTTCATATAGAGGGAGGAAAAGGCCAATATGAATATCATGTAAATAACT
This sequence comes from Agara belti belti, assembly GCA_018245935.1. Lineage (NCBI taxonomy): Eukaryota > Metazoa > Arthropoda > Insecta > Lepidoptera > Hesperiidae > Agara > Agara belti. The sequence goes on from DWEM01000896.1 coordinate 11,675, forward strand.
TCTCATCTGTGTTGGTTACACGCTTCTTATTCCGCAAAGTGCCTTATCGCTAATAAAAAGATCTGCTTATTCATGTCATAGGGGCACGCAGATAGCACTTCTTAGTTTTTACGTTGCAATATTGTCCCTCAGTTTCTGTTGTGAGTATCTTTTTATTCCATGCTATGATGCTAATAATACTCGTTATGTAAGTTATTCATCCCGAAAAAATATGTAATTGTTTGTAACCACATAGGTACATATACACTATAATACACAAACGATGATTCATGTATTGATAGCAAAATGTAACTATGTATATTTTATCAAGTACGTATCGAGGTTTCATATTGAGAACTTTCTGAAATTTAATATTGCAGTACGCTTTTACGAGATGCCTCAAGGCATTGTCTATGCCTGTCTCATACAATATTCAGTGAGGAGATCGAGACAAAACCGCTACAATGTTACGGAATAGTGCTTTATATTTTACAGTGGTACATTGTACATATTATGAAATGGGAAATGTTTCATTTATAAAGGTCAATATTTCAGAGAAATATGAATGGATTGTATAAATTATTTAGAGTCAAAGATTACGCACACAAGATGTGTTAGTGGCGGATTAACGAAGGGCAAAAATGGGAATGCTAGCTAGCGTCCACGAACTTACCGTGGCTAAAAGAATAGTGTGTCGCGTTCGAGTGAGAGACGCGGCAGTCCTGTCCGCAAACAATAAACACACAACAATGACGTGTCGCGGGCGTTCAATTCTAGATGAGAATTTAGCGGGGCATTAATTCACGCAACGGTGGCGTGCGGTGTGGCGTGGCGCGGTGAAGAGGCCCGATTGCGGGCGCTCACAATGGCCGGTGTGGCGAGAGAGGCGCTAGGCGGCCGAGGGCTATAGGGCGAGGGTGTATGTAGGTCGGAGCTAGCGCTTCAGTAAACTTGTCGCGGTCGAAAGGTCAGGTGTATGAGGGCGGGAAATGGCGATGAAGGCCTCGTTGCCTACGACGCGCCCGCATTCCAATTTATTGCGTGCGAAGTGACCGCTTTCCTGCCGCTCGTTCTAGACTTGAGCCCGAGCGAGCTGCAGTCGTCTTATAGGTTTCGTATTTAAATTTAGTTCTTATGTAGGTGACTATGTTATGGTTTTTCTTCTATAAATTGTTTAATTACTTTATGATGAAATGAATCTCATTAAAAATCTGTTTAAGAAAGTTCATTGTTTCAAAAGTTATACTTCACAAATTCTTAATCGTTGGTATTTTCGACTCAATTCATGGATTATCGAGATGATTTTTAGTGAAAACAGTGAATACCTACTGTAAAATTTAAACCGTAATTTATGATCCCTCATATTATTCGATTCTGACACAGAAAAGTAACGTGCTCTGATTTTCCTTTATTTAAATTGTATTAAAATAATTTCCCAGAAACGAGGTCAATTTTCGAAGTCTGATTGTTTTTTAATAGCCAATTCATAACGAATTCGCTACTGGTGCAACAAATTATGCGAATCGATGCTAACGAATGCATCTCACAAAGCCCGTTGATTAATGAACATTGGTTAACTCGCTTGACGATCAACGAAATTGCATCAATATGGTAATGGGATAAGGAATAGCTAAAACCTACCTCATCATCATGACTAGAGACAGCTCCTCTTGCAATACGCTCTCCAAGTACATCATATCTAGGTCAGATACGATCGCTCCGTTGATCACCATTATCTCGTCGCCTTTGATTATACCTGGCGCAAAAAAGCTATAAATTGCAACTGAGATTTTCAAGTTTTTCGAGAACAATGACAACAGATAATTAATCCACACTATGGGACTTGCGTGTCAATTATATCAAACTTAGAATACGGCCTCGTAATTAAAAACAAAAAGCGCAACTCTTCAATTATTTATCTGCATGTTTGATAAAAATTTTGTAGTGTATTATTAATTACCATTTTGCATGGCAACACTCTTGTCTTCAACCCTGCTGACGTAGCAGCATAGTTCATCTTGCCGTTCAGCGTTCTCGATGAGCTCGGCCTCGACACTAAATCCCCACATCTGCTCCAGAGTATTCCGTTGTAACTCCACTTGGTAAAGGATCTTCGCACAGACTTCGACCACCTCGTGAGTGTGCAACTAAACATGGAAACTAGCATGAATCGAGCCACCAAATAGTAAAGATTTATTAAAAATACAAAGTATATATTAAAAATACAAGTATCTTCATGTATGTTATTAATTATTATAATACAATTAATGTCATTAATTATTATAATACAACCTTGTATTTATAGATCGGTCAAACTCTCGGGAAACGCTTTACATTGTATTCATAAAAATCGTTCTATTCAGAGCAAAAACTTAAACAATGAGAAAAATCCTTGCAAACCATTCATGCGGTTTCCGAAGTCCCGTTCAAAGAAGTATTATGCCGACTGATTGATAAGGTTTCTTTATGGCTTACAAAACCAGTGCCCGGTCTGTCAGACCCTACTCAAGCAATATCCGGTTACATGTCACTTTTTTCTCATGAATCTACTCAATTAGGCATATATCCATTGAAATTGCCTAAGTGCTTCGATAATATTTTTTCCGTTAAAATGAAATTAGGGTCAATTACTGCGAAATTATAATTTATTACTATCAGTATCTGTATACTAATTATCCGTGCTACACAGGGCTTTTTTTTATAAATAATTCAATTCAGAAGATTTACAAAACAAATCACTCCACTGGGGCTCCACGGGTACAAAGAAGGATCATTAAATAAATTACTGGCTTGTCCTTTAAAACAACGACGTAATTCCAACGTCTATTTAACTATGTGTAGCTCTTGTAGGTATGACTTTTTCGACTGGTACAACATTTTTTTTTGTGTGTAGGTATAAAATGAAGTGGCGTAGTAATAAAATAAAGAAAGCGAATATTTTTAATATGGGTTCGATATTACAGTATATTTGTCCCGTAAAGTACTTACGTATGTCTCAATGAGATCACTTCGATGCGGGACAAAGTAGTTGTGATCCTCCATGTCTCGTCGCTTCTTTACTCGCACGAAGTGCTCGAGAGCATTGAGCGAGCGACGTGCGCAGGCAGCCGCAAGGAACTCTTCCACCGACATGCCTTCGCGAACACCGACCGTCGCCGTCGTGCCTTCGGGAAGTGAAACTCGCACGGCGGCCTCCCCCTCCTCACGGGACATCTGGTTAAGCCGAAATTGTGATCTCGTACGGAAATTAACTACATTCTCGCTGCACAAGTGAACAATGTCTGAACTGGATTCGACCCGAATCGTATTAATTCCGTAGCGCGTTCACGGAATTATGACCGTGCACGAACCTTCATAAGCAGGAATATATTACAGAATGGGTTTAATTTGCAATATATTTTTGAATTAACACGGTAATAGTTGATGGAAAATATATTTATACAATAAAATTATTGTAGAATCATAATAAAAGAGGTACCTAACATAAAAAAAATGCTTGTATATTTACATACATTATTGTTTCATTCTTATATGTAACTTAATTTTGCTAAGACTTTCATGATAGCGTCCATAGTTTATAAATAATACTTTACCTTAATAATAGTAATTAATTTTAAGAGTTAAACGTCGAAACCTTTTCTGATATTTAAAGGAATAAATTATAAACAAAATAATATATTTGAATACTAATATTTGCAAGTTATGCAAAATGATTGTAAAAAAATGTTGTTAACAACAAGTAAAGGCTTATACCTACCTCTATTACACACCTACTAAACGAAGTCTGTATAAACCATTAGCCTTTACTTATGCGTTAGTGAAGATGATAAATAATAGACAAAAAACACATCAGTCACGTTTATCGTCAGAAAACGTGAGGTACATTTTTTATTTTACTTAATCTGTAAGTCCCTCTTGGAGGATTCTTCAATATGCTTGTAACGATCCCTGTTATAACTTGTTAAAAAAGGTACTGTGTCTAAAGATGGGACTGTAAGGGAAAAAGCAAGTAACAGACTAATAGCCTCTTCTCGTGACGACGTATATTCTTCTAATATTAGAGGACACGCCACTTCGGCATTTCCGAAGATATGCGGCCCTGAGGATCGATGAACATTCCGACAGTCTTTTAGCATCACGGATCAAACGCGTAATTGATGATATTTCACAATTACGCGCAAAATATTATTACGCATACAGTGCTATCTGTCTACCCCATTAGGGACCTGGCCTGATAGTATAATAAAAATAATGTTCGTCATTACAATAAAACAACACTTGACACGTATTTGGCCTGCAAACTGACCCGTTAATAACAATAAAATCTATTTAGTATGATTTAGGTCAGCCGAACGGCCATGTTTGCGAGTGTAATTAAATTTTTCTCGATAATGGACGATTTATATGCCGTTAAGTATTTTCCGACAAATTAAACTTTAAACTCATTATGTATATACTATATTACGTTCAACTAGTACTTTTGGTGTGTAGTTAATGTATTAGTTGGTTGTATTAGTATTATTATAGTAACGTAACATCACGCCTGTATTCCCCGAAGGGGTAGGCAGAGGAGTGTAGTACACCCCCACATTCCACCAGTTACGTTTAAGTCCCACAATGGAATAGGTGGTGAGCCTATTGCCATGCACCGGGCACACATCCAGACTCCG
>DWEM01000897.1:0-16320 GCA_018245935.1 Agara belti belti
AACAATTGCTTCACGGCAGAAATAGGCGTGGCGGTGGTACTTCCCCGGGCGAACCGTATACAGGTTCTACCACCTACAAACCTACCTTACCTTACCACTACCTTAAATTAAAAATAGTACATACATACATAGTATTATAGTAAAATGCGTGTTAGTTGTTTATATAGAAATTCATAGGTACTTTTAAATGTATTTCCAGTGTCTGTACATCCATGCGAGGTGCGCAAGACGCGCGCGAGTGCATTCATATCGGGCGGGAGATCTCTTTGATGTTATCGGTGCAACTCCGCGCCAAAGCCGCACGAGATGCCTCCCTGATAAAAGTGTTCAGAGTAATTTTGTTTCGTTCATATTGTTCTGCACCGGGCACGATCGTCCTACTTACATGTGCGATAGAACGTACGTTATCTCAAACAGTGATAGACGAAAGTTGCAGGTACATAAACATGACTGTGAAACCTAAAAAGCCCTTTGAAAAACCCCAGGTGGCATATTATGGAATATTGTGGGGTAATCAGCCTGTCAGGACATGTGTTTTTATATACGTATCTAATATACGTCGGCGTCGGGTAGTCTGGCCGAAATCTTTATCCAATAAGACGTGGGCGTGCGGTGGGCATCAGGAAAATGAGACATTATATCGCGTTGATTACATTTGATGTGTGTCTTTTAATATCGTCGGTATTGATAACACAAATAACAAATAACCTGCACACCTTAGAGATGTTATAAAGTATATAATCTTTTCTGAGGTGTGTAAGTCTACCAATCCGCACGTGACCAGTGTGATAGACTTTGCCCTAACTCCCTCTCACTATAAGAGGAGGGACAAATAAAACAGACGGATACTTTCGAGATGTTATCCCGCCGCGGATGGAATCCAAAAGCGCGTTGCCTAGCAACAGCCGATCCTCGCTCCGGAGGAGACACGACTCTGTCGAGTCGCACCAGAATGAGGCTTGCAACATTCGCAAGCAATCGCTGGTGCATTTCGTTTCCACCTCAGTTGCCCATATCCGACGTATAGATATAGCTAAGTGTAAAAGTATTTTGCATATCATACGTGTGTATTGCTTAGAAATATGCTTTTAATATGTCACGTTTCAATCAAAGCGAATGTATTAGTTCTGCGGTCGAACCAATATTTGGCTCGCAGCTGGTATTTCGGTCATCGGCTATACCTGATATATCTATACATAATATGTATAACGCGCCGGTAAACGCCGATCCATGGTCGTTGACCCGCGACACTATTATATGTATCGATAGTTTCATAGTCAAATCGGCAAATTATTAGATTGTTCATTCGCAAATTGCATTTGACGTATTGGAAATCAACTTTCAAGTCATATTCATAAAATACTGGCCGATGACGAGTCAGAAGTTGTCCCATAGCTGGGTATGGGTCCTTCCGCAACTGTAGGAGGCAATTAGCTGCTTCGATGCGGATCGCAAACATATTTGTCCTGGACAGGAATCGAACTATCAACTCTCGGCCCTGTAGCGTCGTAGGTAGAGCGCTAACCGCCGAGCCGGGTCGGTCAAACGGGCGCATGAAAACAATTCGGATATAGTCAATGAAAACAAGGAATGAAATCCGCAACAATGGCCGCACGAGCTCATAGTAACTAATGTGCCGTCAAACCGCGACGCACACATATTGAATTTTCTATGTTAGCCCCAGTTATTGGCTATAATCGGTTTTCCAGCGAACGAATGTTACGCGGTGCGGGAGTAATTTAATATTCGGACTACAGTATTTCTCTATGTAGAATGTGATATAACATTTGTCTATTTTTTATGTAGGTACGCATTTAGCTAAATATTTTGAAACAAAAGAGGATCACATAATGATGCCTTATTTAAGTGTATTTTAGATACTGCCTGGTCCAGTAGTTGGGGAACCTTGTTTTTCCTATCCACATTTTCTACACACGGCTATCTGATTTCAAATGAGGCGAATAAATTCCTGTGTATTGGTAAGCGGACTGCTGATAAACATACATAAGTTCATAGTATATAATAGTTAAATAGATATTTATATTACACACATTCCTGGGAGGGCATCGAACTGACGACTTCCGGCTTAGCAGTCGAGGTCTCGAAGCACTAGACCAAGAGAACAGTCCGAACTATTAACACACACGATAAAAAAACAAGCGGAAATCTTTAAAGCTAAGTGTTCTGAATTTATTCGGGGCTGTAGCTCATATAGGAGCTGGCAGCGGCGAGGTGGACCGAGTGGCGCTCGAGGAAACCCCGCGTCTGGGGAACTTGAGCTATAAAACATTCGATTCCTTTACGACGTGCCAACGCTATACGATAGCAAAAAATGCATATCATGCGAACACTTCCACGCCGTAAGTATTCGAAAATGTATCTTGTAGATTTTGAAAGTTGATTTTATTTCTACGGCTACAAAACATTATAACAAGACTGCAAAGTAAAGATCTAATGAAATGCAATCGGTACAAACGAAAGTTCGTTTATACATAATATGATATAATTTCATTGCCTTCAGACAATTCCAAAACTATATGCCGCATTATATGATAACGTACTTTGTAGTTTAACTACGCTAATCGACTTCACAAAGGTACCTTTTACTTTCTCTCGATTTCTTGTCAGTTCTTTTGAGAAATAAAATATTTAACCATAATTATGTGAGGTTCTATTTATTCTGAAGTAAGCTCGCGTGCTCATGAACACGTAATTAATAAACGGGGCCGGCGTGAAACTGATGTGATCAAAGGATTACATAAAGCCGCGCTCACACCGCCCGGCTGCGTGATCATTTTGAGAACAAACACTTTAGTTTACAACTTTAATATGGAATTCAGTTTTCAACATGAGCTGTTTTATGTGGCATTCATATCATGCGAGTATGCTGTTGAAAGGAGTGATGAATGATGCACGTTCGATCCGTAAGGAGAGATATGTTTGTTACCGGGCGATAACTGCCTACCCCCTTAAAGAAGTGGTATGATGGTACAACAGCATTCATTATCACGAGGGCTACTCCCGACAATGGAAAGTTAGGAATACAATGTGTTGATTGACTCTTAAAATTTCAAGAAATTAACCTCTATGGATATGGAATTCCCTGAATACTGTGTGTGTGAGTCTATAAATGTTTGTAATAAATCAATATCACAACATCTTCATAATATTGGTTACTTGTGCACTTTGCGACCAGATTTTTCGCAGCGGTAGTGGATACCGAGATGGCGTCTGTGACTATCTTATGTTTTATTCATGTATGTTTACCAACGATTTTTGCATTTGTTCTGAGTGAATAATTTTTATCTTCGCGTTGAGAACAATACATGCACCGCCACTTCAAGGTAAACATTCCAAAGTATAACACCTTTCCAAAGTAGCTTGAAATACATAGATAATGACTATGTTATGTTAACATATGAATACCAGTAGGCACAGTATACTTAAAGGTCATTCTTCACTCTATTGCGATAATAAGCTTGAAGATATGACCGTTAAAGGTAAATAATATATTTACAATGATTATGATTTCATTACGAAATGATATTTCAGTTGAAATTTCCATTATTTAATTACGCAATAATTTAGTCGGCGGCGCTCATAGACTGTACGAGTATGACGTACTACCGAATATAACAACCGAGAGGTGGCAGCACTGGAAGCGGTTCTGAGGAATATACAAGAGCGCACTTTCTATTAATATTTTCATATTTAGTCATGGGAATTTAACTCTTTAATAGCGGCAAATGTCATAGGAACATTAAACAAAATTGCCTTAGAACGTAGTGTTAGGACTGATGTCAGGTTAAATAGGATCCTGGCTTGATATTATTGGTTTTCGGGGTTGTTCAAAGACGCCCTTAATTTTGAACCGTTGCTTGGCCAATATACTTAAAGCAACGCAAAAAAAATCATAATATCCTAATCTGCTTCAACATGGTGGTAAGATCAACATAACATAAGATCTTCATGGTGTCAACTATCGTTTTTTGTAATAGTACAGACGGATGTTGGATGGGACCTGACGGACGATGGACTAACGAGGGTCTCTTTCACGATACGAGCGAGGTCTGTGTAGGTACGCTCGACAGGTAGAGTATTATTCGAGCGCACATGAATCCGCCTCATCGCCCGCGGCCGACGCTCGCGAATTGCTCGCCAATGAAAATATATTATCAATACACCGAATGGCACTGTTTGATATATTGTATTTTAGGGACATGTCACATCTGCCAATTTTATATTCACATTTTTAGATATTTACCTTTTACGTGTTATATTTAGGCCATTTTTTAAAATATCGATTGTTAATGAAGAACCCGTATTTAAACTTGCACATAATGAAAATCGTTCCAAATATTCTGAGGCGCCGAACAGAAAAGATACAACATTCTGTTAGTTCTATTCGTAAAATATTTATCTTACTTTAGCTTTTACCTGAGATTATTCATAGATAAAGACTGACTTGTAATGTCTAGTCTTGCGTTTGTCAATCTATCATACCTTTTAAAACTATAGCTTAAATATAACAATATTATTAAATAGGAATTGTTATAGTTGTAGCGGTAGCTCCTGCAACATCTGGACAAAGAATTAATAACATTTCCGTGCAGTACAACCCTAAAGGAATTTTACACGCAAATAAATATAACATAGTTAATATAAATGCTCGCAGCTATTGATGCACGGAGCAATGTGCATTCAATCTACATAATTACAAACCTGTTTAGCCTCTAATTTGATATTTGTAGCCGTCGGCTTAAATTGTAGCTCGGTTTAATGAGTTTCAACCGATGTTAAAAGATTTTCTGTACCCTTTCATTTATTTGCTATGTGTAAGAAAAGTTACACGCATGCTTATAATTAATCATCGAATAATGCAAGGTTTTCTTTAATATGATAACACAATTTGTCTTTCGGAGACTGAACTCTGACATATCTTTATCTACACATACGAGTAGATATAAGAATCGTCTCTCTGTGATAACGAAATAAGCGATTTCTTGAGTCTATAGGTTTATGTATATCTCAAACAATTCCTTTCAAAAATTCTTGTCAATTTATCTATTTGTCTCGAGTAATCTTCAGAATGGGTGAGCGGATCTCAGGACATTCACTCGAAAATAGGGCTAGATATATGTAGTATAGGGTATTATTTGTATCGAAAACATTCAAGGTTCGTGCGTGAAAGTGAAAAAAAAAACTTTAAAAATTTGAAACATTTACAAGACCAAGAGCAATTTAAAGCCGGCAAAAATTTATAGAACACAGATTTTGTTATGGCGTATGCGGGAACACGTGCGAGCTCACGACAGTAGGTACGCTTGCAAATTGTCCGTGAGTTCACCCATTTATTGTATCGCAACTTTGTGTGTAAATCTTTCCACTCTCCGTCGCTCGGCGCACAGCAAATAATAATTTAAATTTAATTTTTTAATATTAAATACATATCTCTCTAAGTAGATTATCACCCGAACGGACCTGTATTGTTGAACCCAATCGAAGGCTATATTAAAAGCTGGGAAACGTCTATGAGTCCAACGGTGGGTCAGAAGTGGGACGTTTAACGACTCAGTTGAACATCGCATAGACGGCATACCTGATATATGAACGCCTCGTGTAAGTAGAGATCTAGAAAGAAAATTCCTATCCTGTCTTTACTAGTACAATGCAATGTAAGATAAATCGTACAGCAAAAGGAGAAAATCTTTATTACCAATAAACCTGGAATACCCGATAGCAATGCGTTATCTGTCCCTTTCTCGCACTAATTATTTGCACAAAAACAAAGAGGACGGCTACAGAGTTGATTGGGCCGATAGAACGGAGGATCTTCGATGAATAAAATTGGTAGATTAACAAGCTTTAGTCATCGGCCTCAATCGGATCAGGCTAGTGAGGGGATGGCCATCTCGATAACGGCTATTAGGGTTGTATTAAAACTTTTGTCATGAATCGTTGTTCTACGTAAATCATGTATTGCTAAGAAGTAGTGACAAGGAGGCTGTGTCGGCAACGCTGCTTGTTCGCGGCTCCATTTACGTAAAAAATTAGTGCTTTTGCTGCACAAGTTAAGCTGCTCAGCAGGGAATCTTTCACTGAACAACTGTCACAACGCTCTTTGGTATCGAACTAGACACAACCTGCACTACTGCGATAACCAAACAGATGATAATATAACTACATATATATTTTGCTATACAAATCGTTTTGCTATACATATTTTAACGTTCAGATACTTAATAAATATCCGTGCTCATCAAACATTTGCGATGAGCGGGACTCGAACCTACTACCCCCGGTTTAGCGACTAGAATCGCTAACCAATATCGACATATCGGATTGAAAAAAAATGTCAGAAATAAATATTAAATAAAGAGTATCGATGTTCGCGACAGTCCGCCCGCGTCCCTAGCAGACACTGGCACTAATAAGATCGTGTACAGCGATCTCGAACAAAGCGGAGCTGCCGTCATGTCGATAGCTGCCTCTATACTGTGTATCAACGAATCACTTGTGTCTGTAACTGTACCTACAGTACTGGGATAACTAACTAAACGTTCGGGAAAATAACTTAAGCTTTCCTAACATTGTCAAATATTTGTTTTAAATATGTAAACTGTTGTTATTAAGGTAGTGGGAATTTATATAAACCTACAAAATGTATTCTTACGACTGGCCGCTCGGGGCAGTGCGGTGCGGATTCGATTCTCATCTAGGGTTAAAATATTTATTGTCATTATTATAAAATATAACACCTGTTCTTTAACGGGGTAGTCAGAAAGCACCGAGGGCTAAAAATCTCCATCCCGACAGATATGGGCTCAGATGGCCGCGCATGAATCTGTACCGAAGTTATTACTACTTGATGTTGACGATTTAATTCACAGATCTGTAGGAACGCGTACAGAGCTGCGATACTGCCATTAATACGGCTTACGTTCTAATAAATGTAGCCGCGCGAGAGACACTGCTCAACGGAGCTATTGGGAATGTTTTATTCGTCGCAGCGGTGAAATCAATCTGCGCCGGTTCATGCTGGGAGTATTGGCACATGACACCGTGCGCTCGATGGGAGAACACCCCGTTATTCCCGGCGAGCGAGGTGGCCCGCGGCTGTCGCGCGGCGGCACCCCGATCGTCAGTCGGCGAGGGGGGATCGTGTGGACGCACTGATAACGCACGTTGGAGATATATTGCGTTTCTTGCATCACAGTAACGGCTTTGATTCTTCGATATTTTATCTTAGAAACTTTTGATATAATGTATGCACATAACAACATAATTATCTTCATCGGTATGGATTTTCAGATTCTACTATAAAATTGATCTGCTTATAGTAATATAAACATATTTGCAAACGTATTTCAATATTTAAGAAATCTGTTCAGTGTTAACCCGGCAGTAAAAGAATCATTTATGTGTTTTAAGACAACAATCTAAATGTAACTGTATAAACGCCATTTGATAATAGTTTTCATTTTTGTCAGTAATATTAAGAATGTCGGTATAACGTTACGACTCTCAAGGTTGTACAGAACATGAGCGAAACTTTGCAAGAACCAAGCGCGACCACAAGGTAGCGACTCTTTAATTCTTCACGAAACTATAATTCATTTAAAGATATGTCTGTGCTAATTTATAATAAGATTTCTCTCTCAATTTTGTTGGCTTTACATTCAAAAAACCCAACCCAAGGCTACGTACAAAAGCTTATTAAGCGAGCAAAACTTATGTAACCGAGTCAAAAGCGTTTGGAAATTATTTCTCTATTTCAGTCTTTACTAGATTTTTTCATGTTACGGTTTTTAAGTCTGAAACAGTATTGTGAGAAGGGAAGGGCCCGATATTGACACACACGGTCGGCCGCCACGTACCTACACGTATTTGCTCATTTTCGCATCAAAAACACATCGGGAAATAATTAAATAGGTAAACGTTATAGAACTGAATTGAAATTCTATGCATACGCCGTTTAACTCGTCTAACTGCACGCTATTCCGAAACTTTTTTCATATCGGTATTTTATGTTTCTGGTTTATTTTTAATAGTTCCAATCATTCGTCCTGAATATTTTATTGGGCAATATTTGAACAGAACGCGTTTGGTCATCTAGGAGGCTATATTGGTACGAATATATTTTTTTAAATAATAACCGTGGACAAATCCACACGCGGCTATCTGATTCCAAATTAGGCATTTGAATGCCTGTGCTACGTTAACCGGACAGCTGATAAACATACATATATATATGTACGATATAATACTTATACAGATATCTTTATTACACCCAGATACAGACAAACAAATATACACATCGCACAAATGTCGGTCCCGGATGGGAATCGAACCCACGACCTCCGGTTTTGCAATCGGGGTCTCTAACCACTCGACCACGAGGCCGGACCATAATAGTTTTAATGTACATTTAATATACAATACTTTTAAATATTTATACGCTTCAATAATCCGTCTAATGCGTCCCTTAGGCACGTGACGCTGCAACGATACTGGTATTACAGCACAATTATAATAAACTATTGAGTGAACGACAATGACAGTGTAATTGCCGGTTGTTTTCTTTGAACGTTAGTAACATTCACATTTGTAACGGAATAAACCCCCTTTGATGCTCCCTCGACGAGCCCGCTAGCCTAAAGGAAAATTCCCTATGTCCATCGAAATGAAACTCTATTTTCTTTGTCGCAATAAACAATTTCGCTTGACATAGCAATACGTTAAATATGTATAGAACATTGGTCGGTTTCATAGAAACGCGCACTTCTGAAAGAATATCTCATTTTTTTGGGTAATTCAATATTCCCGATATCAAAACGTCGGAGGAGTCTTGATTGTAAATGCTAAATTATATCAACCACTTATAATACGAAAAAGTTAGTCCTTTTTATTAACATTATTGGGTTTCGGTTTGAAAGTCGCAGAGGACACGCTGCGTACCCATTTGACGCACTACAACCGACGGCTGGCCGAGGCCAGTGGTCTAGTAGTTAGAGACTCACTTCTAAATCGAAGGTCGCAGGTTCGACTTCCACCCGGTACAAACATTTGTGTGATGAGCGCATTAGTTTATTTTTTGTCTCGGCGCAATAAAATTATCATATACATATAAGCTTTCCGTTTATACAGCAGTGTAATAATCAAGTCTAATGCAATTGAAATATTTTTGCAAAATGAAATTAAATTAGAAATTTTATGAGCCATAACAAAATCACCTTTTAGTATTAGATTAGGGCCGCGTACTTTCCAGCCCTCGCCCAGCGCTGGCGCAGTAATTGCTAGTCAAAGACCAAGTTCCTGAACTTGAGCAACTCCCCCGTATGGAATCCCTGAGGCATACAATCTCGCTTAATTAAATCCAGCACACGACTATACAGCTGGAGATACTACAATTATACACAACTAGACGACTGTTACGTGATGCGACACGTGGATACGGTGCTTTGATTAAATGTGTATAAATCAGTGGTTCCCAAAGCTAACTGGATCGCTACCCGTCTAACAAAAAGTTCAAATTGCGGGACATCTCTCGGTTTTGAAGATCCAATCGAAAATGTTCATGCTTAATAAATATATCTTATGTATCTTGTATGTTCGGGTCAAAGGTGACAACTGAATTTCGAAGCAGTTATCCTCAACCTATTAAGATTCCTTGTATTTATCGTTATAGCTTTAGCAACAAATTGAATTTTAACTGTTGACGATTTTGCGCTTATCGTCGTATTTTTCACGGACTTCGTTCAACCATCACTTAATACGCAATCCCTTATAAAATAACTGTTAGTCCAGTGGTCCGCGACCCTGCCGATCAGGGACTAGTTGGGTTCGATTCTCACTTACACATTAGTGTGATGAGGACGATTTTTTTCTCTGTCCGGGTGTTCATATATATTTTCAGTTGTCCCATTACCGTAGCTCAGATACCGCCTATGTATGAAAAATTAAAAAAAGCTCCGCATTGCCTAGCTTTGGATCGGATGGCAGTATGACTTTTCAATCGTAATCGGAATACTTGGTCCCGTGCGCACATGATACCATCAAAAGCCGAACAAACAGTCGTATGTATCGATAGCACGGATATGCGGCAACAGATCGGGACTCGAACAATGGACCCTCACGCTGCCAGCTCTCCCCAAATCTCCACACCTACTACGTACTCTACCTACGTACCGCGATGTTTTATTAATATTCCGGACCAATCTCAACCTGACGTAAATGCATACTGTTTAAGTAATGCAAGTTTTCAGATCGCATGTCACTATAACAACATATCATATATATATATCACAAAGAATCATAATGATGACATAATAGGTATTTCTCTGTCAGGAAAAATCTGGGTAGAGTTTTAATATATCAGCTTCAGTTATTTAAACATATCAACCAATTATTATGTTCTAAATGTTAAGTTAATTACTTGACTGAAATGACCGCATCTTCTCCTGTGTCTCGTTATCTCATACAATCAGATTTTAACGTTTCGAGTCAGAAAATAGAAAAATTGAAGAACAATTTAATTATTGTTATCTTGTTTGAAGAAAATGGTTGTGTTTATCGATACAGTCCCGGCGCATCCCTTACACACTGACGTACAATTAGCGAGCTTTGACATGTTACATATAACCCGCATTGTATCATTCGGGTATTTCCGTCTCTGTCTGCCGCCGCAGGGCTGCCACTTATTGGACTCGTTTTAGTGGAATGAATGGGCAATCAGGCACTCGCTTCGTGCGATTTACAAAAGCGTTATTTGATACTACAATATTGCCTGTTAACTTTTATCTTTCAATTATTCAAGTCAATAACTTAAATGGAGATTCGTGAGACATGACATGTTTCACATTTGTGTTTTGCATGTCTGAATTTCTGTGTTAAAAGAAAGTTCTATGTTCATTTTCAACCATGTCATGATTCCTTAATGGGTAGTCAAGCTCCATGTAAATTAATAGTGTCACCCCTATTAAAACATCCATCCCACTCTAGCAGCCCTAATGCGCAATCAATAATAATTATCTTCGTGTTTGCAAGCAAGTGGATTGCATTGTACGGCGATATGAAGGTATCGTGTGGGTGACCATGTTGCGTTCGTTTAACAGGACAACGTTCAATGTTTGTTAAATCTTATAGAGCTTTTGAAAATATCCACAATAAATGAATAAATAGATACTTTTGACATTGAAATAATTTCAGGAAGAGATTATTTTAATTTCTATAAACTCGATAAATAATGACGTCTAGACGAGACCTAAACATTGCAATTTCGTATTGTTCCATATGCTCGTATACTGGGTTCATTGATGATTCCATTTTCAACATAAAATACGTGCCCATCAGTCAGACATGAAAATTTTTACGGCTCACTGCATCCATCGGTTATTCTGAAGAAAAACTACATTGTCAAACAATCTAATATATCTATAAATTTAACAGTGACACGTTTAAACGGTTTTTAATATGCACCCGTCCGTTTCCAACGGCATTCATAGGATAATAAATAGGACGGTGTACACAACACAGACGCAGGGCCGCCCTACCCGCAGGCGTGCGCGCGGTCGAGTCAAATGTCACATGTTAGATGGATTAATTCGGTAGCTATTAGCCGGAACTGCGCGCTATAATGAGTTTATATGTAGCTACCGTCACGTGCAGAGTTTGCTTTCGAACTGCCCATACCGTGCAGTGCCGATTCAAAGTGTTCGCATACACCAACATAATAATCAGAGCTGTTATCTGGAGCCAGGAAGGCGTTGGCGACTCCGCGGATGTCGCAAGGGTCCATAGGCGACGGTGACCGCTTACCGTCGGGTGGCCCGTCTGCCTATTCGTTAGGCTAACAGACAGACGGACGGACAAAGTTACTTCGCCTTTATTATACATGTGAAGTATATAAACCTTCCTCCTGAATCGTCTGCCTATTGATCTGCCAGTATTTGGTCTAGGATTTACTGTCCATTGTGTCTTAACTTAAATATTTCTGACTCGCCTATGGGTTCAGTGATTCATGAAGCTAACCGGTGATCCGGAGGTTCCAGATTCGATTCCCAGTGAGAACAAATATGTGTATATTTATACGACATGCATAAATATTCGCTATAATATAATAATTAATTGTGTTACCTATAGAATGTAAGCTGCTGTTATATAATTAATTGATGGATTGCGACTTATTGAAGCTCGTTAGTAATGGCAGGCCAGCGCTGCGGATTACATATTAACGGAATAATTAGGTTAATTGTCCTAATCTGGCCGCCGCATCGTGCTTTATTGATTTTTGGACCTATTTATACATAATAAGTATATGGGACAAACTAGCTCATGCAAGTTCTATAAAGTATATCTCCTATACATTTTTATTTAATAATTAATACTAGTTATTTTCCTCGGCTTCACTCGCACCTCCGTGGAGACTGCTGAAAAATTGGGGTTTACGTTGTTATGAGAGAAATCCAAAAAAAATATAGGTCTCGGCCCGAGCGAAGCCGAAGTAAAAGCTAATTTGTCTATATTACAGCACGCCGGTGATTCGGACAGTATAACAATACATTGTTCATCGACAATGCGTAATACAAGCAGCGCGTCCCTACTTCCCCCGGGGCGGTCGACGATCAGTCCGTAATTACCAGTTCGTAGTTACCAACACACGCACAAACATAACCGTGTAACCGCGCATCATTCGTACGCCCAATAAATTGATTCACAATCTTGATTTTGAATCGCTTATACGAAATAGCGGATACGACGTTCGACGATAGTTGACATCGAACGAAAAAATGAAACGCGAACCAGTACCGGCCAATAAAACCGTCAGAAAGAAATTTTTTACCAGAATATCTCGGTCACAAAGTAGAGCCGGTCACAATAATCAGGGCCGACCCTCAATTAGCTCTGTTTGTCAGCACTTACGCACACAAAGTAGACATACGCACTCATCCGGATATAATGGCAGCGGAACTAATAGTGGTTTAATAACACAAATGTTACATTAGCGGTCGCGATATGTACATGATTGATTATAAGCGAAATCGGGAACATTCAAACTGGTTGTAGAATAATTGCTGTTCATATATCTATATAGAGAAAGATGACTGACCGACTGACTGAGTAACAGACAGACTGGCACAGAGATCGACGCACGATATCTGCTACTTGTATTTTAGGGGCATTTAATTGCTTAATTCGAAATGTTTGTCCCGAGTATTAAATAATTAACGAGGACTAAACCAACGGTGCCGGCACTACGCATTAAAAATATTTTAAGAAAATAACATTTAAATCTAAAGCAAAATCTTCTCTCATTTCCAGGTGAAAATTTGGTTCCAGAACAGAAGAACGAAATGGAAAAAGAAGGATAACGTGACGAATGCAGAAGTTGCAGAAATGAAGCAGCAGAACAAGCCGGCAACGGAGGAGACGAAAGAAGACGTCAAAGAAGACCCGCTCGCGCTGGACATGTCGAAGAAGAATTGCAACAAGCTGCTAAGTGAAAAGTTAAGAAGTACAAAAACTATCGTAGGCGTTTTACCGAAACCGAGAAGGGTCGAAAAGGGGGTCGTTTTAGAATCAATTTGTGATGCAGATATAGAGAGTAGGATCTCGATAACAAAAATAACCAATAAGCTGTCGAGTACGGAACTGGGCGAAGCGGGCAAAGTGTCGGTGAAGAGCTTCAGTCCCGAGGAGGTGAAGGACCTCAACTACGACTCTCTGAGTCAGGACGTGGAGATGTGAATGAATACTGAATTAGACTAAGGCTGTTGTGTGACCTCTGGTTAGTTCTATTCATTTACCATTTACAATCGCAATGATCCTATAAAGAAAATGCAATAGCACGTCTTCTACTTCACGAATATGCAGGTAATAGGTAGGACTACAAAACGGGCAATTATATGGCAACAAAAGTAAATGAACCTTTTTTGTATAAAAATATCCTTACTAAATAAAAATATTACTCAGACTTGTAAAAACGCAATTATAAGTTACTGGTTTAGATGTCGCTGTCTCATTTCGGGGGTCGGAGGTTCGAATCCCTGGTTTCTAAAAAGGAATACTCTCTTCAAAGGTTAAGGGAAACCATTTCCTATCTGCGTGTTTAGAATTCTCCAAAATGTTCTTTAAGGCGTGTGAAGCTCACCAAGGCTCCTCGGCCGGTGTGGTAGACCACAATGTTAACCTTTCTCAATCGTATAGTTCAGGGTCCAACAGTGGGATTATAAGGTTGACCAGGATGCTAAAGTTCAAATTTTAAGTTTTCAGATGAGACATTGTAGCGTTTCTGTAAAAGCTATCCGAAAACACTTCATGCATAAAACCTCTGTCCTAGTAATTACGAAGCCTCCCAAAATAGGTTAAGCGGCGTTTAGTTTTATTCTTCTGGTTTTGTTAATATCATTGGTTATAGTTCCTAAATCTAGAATAAGCTTTATTATGAATGGGCAAACGAAAAATAAACAAATTAAATTACGTTTACGAATGTCGTATATAAAACATTTTTATACCGACTAAGTGGAGGTCATTCGACAACTGTATATTATTTTATAAGTAGAGTAATTTTTGAGTGAATAATTAAATGTATACGATGAACGCCGCCGACTGCATCGGATCTGTAGTCACGCGATTACAGCCCTTATTGACAAGGAAACGTGTACATATCGACGTGCGATTCCGTTGTGACAGCGCTGTGTTCGGCCACGTACAAATCATACTCGAGAATGCGAGATTGTTATTTTTTTAATTATCAACTAACGCTCCCGTGCCGCGGCTTGTTGCGAAACGTTGCATATCTATTTCTTTCGCGGTTACTAAGTAATTATATTATAATATATGCTTTTTATATGCTGGATACCAATAGAGTACGGAATAACTAGCGTTAAGTCCCTCATGCCTTCTGAAAATGTGCCAATTCTTTTCACTTTTGTATATATGTTAAGTCTTAATATTAATAGCGGCTACACGACATACTTTGATGTTGATAATGAAAAACTCTTTGTTTCGATAACAGCGGGTCTGAAAAGCATCGAACCTCGCGACTTTTCGATAGATATTCATTTATATTTCACTTCAGAATCAGTGCAGCTTAATTGAAATAAAACTACAATCAAGCTAGATCAGATTCATTTTTTGAGCGAAGTTCCCAAAAGCAACTTGCGGTACGAGTTGTACTATAGAAATCGTCACGTACGAAAAAAGCGTTATGTCCCCTTCATGCAACTTTCTCTCCTTCTTTGTCGGTACTCTCCATATGTTTAATTCTCTATAATTTTTCAATTCAAATAATTTTATCTCGGGATTCAAATCGAAAACTTTCATAAAAAATTTAGGAACAATATTCCAATAACATAAAAAAGCACAGAGAATGTAATAATTATCCTTGGTACTGTAATAGGGAGAAAACCATTTAGTTGTGGACATATTTCAGGCGTTAGCTCTCGCACGATACAACTATTATTTTTTTAAGCAATGGTCTGTCAAGCGCCATTTGTTCGGTACGGTGAACTGCGCCCTTAACCTTTCTGAGACTAACGGTACAACGATAAAGGGTTGATGATGATGATGTGAGGTGAAGAACGCGGGAACCAATTAATTGGTCAATTTGTTGTGTAGCTGCTAATTGTATATTATATTTTTTGAACTCAGTGCAATAATAAACTGTATTACATAGTAATAAGTACTTGCTTGCTTTATCTCATACCTCCCGGCTACAGAATGTGAGCCTCACCTGCTTTTTTATGTATTTATGTAATTGCAGTGTGAAATAATTGTCGAAAATGATTAGTTTGTTCACACCATAGAGAAATGATTGGTAGATATTAAAGTTTTTTTGATAATGATAACTGTATTTTTATTTTCATTATTAATTTTAATAATAGAATACATCTTTATTTGCAAGAATAAAGACAACAATTAGGTGTTATTGGCATTTACGAGTACAATCTTCTTGCTCTGCCTGAAGATGCTTGCCCTGTATCTTTATTTTATACATGATACAAATGTATGAAGAATGATGTTGACAATTGCTTAGAGCTGGCACCGCCCTCTAGCGACAGCTTAGTTTTCGTCAGATAATTAGTACGATTCAAATTACTGCAAACTGTTTAATTTATAAGAAAATAAATTAAAATTTAACTTAACTAATTTCTGACCTGTCTGTGCTTATTAATTGTTGAAGCAGACAAAAAGTTCAAACGTTGATCCAGCTGCCAAATAATTATATAATATACTAAACATTTATACTATGTTATGGGTACTTTGCTGTATTAATTAAACCACTACTTGTATTGCCTTCATACGGATTATTTAGTTATG
>DWEM01000898.1:0-16316 GCA_018245935.1 Agara belti belti
CGACATATTGCAAAACAGTATTACATAGTCAATTTCATTATTTACTGACAGTTACTATAATATTAAAAAAGGAATAATATATTTAATCTGTAATACACCTAGGAATTACCGAGGAAACAATTTATTGCCGTGGGCTCATCTCGCTTTTTAACTACAAGTAATTTTTTAAGGAAACATATTCCGTTACATAATACTGAAGTTAAAATTATATCTCATTTTATAAGTATAAATTAAAAAAAAATCTGCCATACAAAATTTTACGTTAAATATTGACAACCGTTAAAAAAACGCGACCAGCCCAGCAATGCATACAATATAAACGCTTACAGTAATAACAACCATAACATTCTTAAAATAAGAAATATATTTTTTTCCTACAATACACCTTACACGAATACTGAAGACTGTTGGAAGTACAACAAGAATAAATGGCGCTTATAAAGAATGAACGTTGAAACTAGACAAGATATGAGATCTCCCTTTTTTATTAAGCGTGTCGGCGGGAAGATTGAGGTAATTTTAAGGTCCATTCTTTAATGGCAACATTGCAATCCATACATTATTAAGTGCAGAACACAACTCATGGAATGACGAAGAGTACAGATGTAAAGAAATGAGCTTTGTGACAATGCACAACCGACCGTGAAGCTAATTTGTGACACAATTGTTTCGAAAAAAATATATACAGCTATCTTACTTACTTTCGCCAGCAGTGCTGTACGTAATATTAAAAAAAAAACCTCAAAATTGAACCGCGCGAAAAAACATGTCAACTTGAATACCAAGAGGAAGAATCGAATTCCATAATTAAAAACCGGTAAAACAAACGTTGGCAAGGTGTCGCTATTACGAGACAAATGTATGATTAAGGGCTTCCGGTTTGCATCAGTGCGAGGCGGCAATATTTAAAATGTGTTTAATGACATTAGAGGTGTGTGTAGTCAAATGATGCCATTTCGTATTGATTCTATATTTTATATTGTGCATGTAATAAATGTTTTTTCTTTCTTTCTTTTAAATGTTATTTTGGCATGGAATTTAAATATCTTGTTAACCGCTCGAATACGTGTGTATGCAACAACAGCCGGACGGCTACTAGCGAACGCAGATGGATATGCAAATCCTCCATAATACGAGCCAATGATCACTCGCAAAACCAAGGAATTACTAAAACTTCGCGGTCGGTTGCTAATATACATAATAAGATATGTTAGTAATGAAGAGAAAAGCTTGATGAACACCATTAGCGGGTTACCCTCGCGAAAGGGTATGGCACTTTACAACGAACACGACAACACATTTTACACGTTCTGTAGATAAATAACCTTGCTCTGAACAATTCACAAATTAGATGCTTAATATCAATTTAATATTTTATTCAAACTTCGTTTGTATACTAGAACAGACAAAAACAATTGAAAGGAAACATAGTCACAGTTCGTCAAATATAACGGTAAAGTAATTATATCATAAATGATAACATTTACAGTTTAATACCAATTACGGTTTTTATTAATCAATCAATTACCAATTATGGTTTTTATCGATCAATCAATAATACGGTTTTTATTAACCAATCGACTATAAATTTTTACCAATTGTGTTTGTAAAAAATATTAAATTGACACAACTACATACTTAATACACACAAGCGCTTTACTTCACTTACATCATAATTACTCCTTCAAATAATAGGTATTTGTTTGCATAAATACATAATACACCAAACCACATAAACAGAGTGAACATTTACATCGTTATTGTAATTTTACGTATTACTGTTAATAACTTTATATTTACAAATATAACCTCTCAATTCTCATTTGCATAGTGACATTTAAGCGTTAATTATCATTACATTAACTGAATTAATAATTTTGAGACCTTTACAATCATACGCGGCTGTGAATTGAAGATAAATAAAATTTAACACATTTTAAAACTAAATGCCCACCTTACCGCGATATGGTGCTGTCAATGGTGCTAAGGTAAAGTCGTAATGACAGCTCAACAAGTTGATTGGATAAAATTGGAAACATAAATGAAATTTGTATCAAGGAAATCATCATCTGAAAAACTGCAAGCAATATTTATACCAAAAATTAAATCAAAACGTAAAGCACCTCTTGTCATCGCGTAGCCCATCGCGGCAAGACGAGCAATATATGTATTTTTTTAGTTACAGGTAACACTGTTAAGTCTCCGAGGTGAAGTTAATGCTTAACTTTAACCCATTCAATATTATTATTACCTAACTAAAGCATCGCGTATGTCACATGTTAAGCGTTAAAGCGTTTAGAATCTTTACAACATTTTGTCACTATTTATAACGATTACTTAATTATTATTCACAACGAACGTACGCTTAGCTTATAAATCAACATGTCATATAACAATAATCTCGTCAATAGCTTGTACAAGTTGCAGTCTTAACACCGTATAGTAGAATACTTAGATCAAACCAAACACAGGAAGACGCGGTAGCTCTGTAGGCTGTGGAACAATTGTCGTACGATTTAGATGGTTGTTTAAACGAATTTTCGAGTAATTAAGGAACAAATATTAATGATATTTCGCTGCCGCCTATCGACTTCGGCGAACATTTGTCACTCATCAATGATACCCTTAGAATATCAAAAATTTGCCTAAACCAGTTGTTTATAAGATGCACTGAACTAGCAACACTGATCTAAAATTAGTCGGTTTTGTTACCCAACTTCCTGTCTTGATTATATCTGAGCACGAAACAGGTAAATTATGTCACTGTTTTCAATTTAAAACAAATAATAGTAAAAAATTCCACTTGTTATCTACACAAAATATCGCACCATCGACAATTTTTTGCTATTCCATAGATTGTGTGTAGAGAATATTATTTATCTATATCTGATAGGAATTCGTTTATGGGTTCAAGAGTCCTACAACTTACAGTTAAATAACTACGGTGTTCAATATTGTGACATAAGTATGCAATCATAGTAACAGAAATATGAATAATATTAAAGGCACACAAGGTACATATTAAAATATGAAGTTATTAACTGAACTGTAAGCCGATGGGGCTTTTGACAATTACATTTTTATATAATTACATTGTACCTCTTAGAACGCAAACAACTGAATTTGCTTTTCAAATATCATTAATGTCTGTAGCAAAATAGCAAACGTTTATAAAAAAATAATCTTAAACCACAATCCACACATCAATCAATTCAATTTAAATCGAATTTCAAGTTTAACTTTGAACAAAAATTGTCATCATTAAAGATCATAATAAAAATAAAACCAAACGCTCCAGTATGGATTGTAGAATTGATTGAATAGAGTTGTTTTACTACCGATTGTTAAAGCATTGCATTTATCTGTGTTCAATATTCATATAATGATCCTAATAAATAACAATCTCTTTGTAAAATACAATGAGTGCAATATAAAACTATGTTAAAGCTTAAATACAATTATTTCTTTGCACCATTTCACTTAACTATCACCGCCGGAACGGACAAAAAGAGTCCGCCGATTGGATACAAAACTTGTAACTTCATTTCTAGGAAATATATCTAGCCTAGCCCTTTTGAACACATATCAAACACAACTGCCCTAATCGGCGTCTAGTCTACATAAAAACCAGTTGAAACAATAATTCAAATATTGGTGAGCGGTATCCATTAGATATACTTCTATACTCATTCAAATCTAAATGTTCATTCATCACTCATTCATTCCCCCTAATAAGAGGCACGATTTGCACATCACAGAAGCTAGCAATATTACCCGGCTCATAACATTCTTGTTAGTTCTTGTCGCTTGCACATGTTCATTAATATTAAAATTGCAACTTTTTATAGTGGTACACAGTTTTACAATTTCGTAATTTGGGTCTACTACAATGTTGAAGTTTGGGTCTATAACATAGTTGTAATTTGGGACAGTTTCAATTTTATTATTTGGGACTATCAAAATATTGACGTTTGGGTATATTACAACATAGAAATTTGGATCAATAACAAAGTGCACTTATCATTCATTTCAATTATAGAGATGCTTTGTTAGGTGGGATTTTGTAGGGTAGGATAATTTTTCACACGGCATTTCCTCAAAACTCGAACGCATCAACCTCCAAGAACTTGAACCAGAAAGCTCGTATCGCTATCATTATTGTGACAGTGCTACATGATATAGCACAGGCGGAACAACAACACAGCATTAACAATACACAAATCACATAGCAACAGACATGTCGAACAACTCTCAATTCAATATATATATGAACTTTCATTTAATACTCACACAATATCTGATTGATCGTGTTGAACTCCTTACACTTTAGAACAATCACTGGGTGGCTGTAGTCGTAACGGTAACGCCATAGTTAACTTCACAAGTTGTCACCAGGTTCAGTAATTATTCACTCACTTCACAAGCACAGATCATAGATGTCACAGAGCTGGACAACTTTTTTAGCGTCGCGTGAATAGCTTTAAGGCGAGCCTCAGACGCGGCGGTCAGCAGCAGCGGCGGCGCTAGGAGGCCGCGTGGTGCGTGACCAGCAGCTTGGTGGCGCGCGCCAGCTCGTAGGCGGCGGCGCGCACGCGGTCTAGGGGGGCGCGCGCCGCGCACGCCGCCGCCACCTCCTCGCTGGCCGCGCGCAGCTCGCGCACCACCTGCTCCAGCGCGCTGTCCCGTATCGTCTGCTAGCCACACACGATTATTGATCAATAATCTGAATAGCTTTAGTCGTTTCTGTTACTGTGCCAGTACCGCTCGATCTTCGAAATAACACGTTACATCTGAGGTCTAGAATTGTAGCAAGCCATTCCATATTGAAGTTTTTACATTGTGATTGCTAGATATTCTGAGATGATTTGACTTCCAACAAAAATAAAGTATTGCCACTAATTTTACAGGATTACAAAATAATTTAAAATGAAACGGTTTGCTATGAATATGATTATTTATTAAATCATTAAAACCATCTTTCGTAATTTACAAACCTGCGGAAACAACGCCAGAAGAGACGTGACCGCCCTTCGTATAGCTTGTGCCCTGTCAGCCAGGGTGGGTTGGTGAAGTCTGGCCGCAGCCCATAGATCTTGAATGGCCCTGGTTACGGCCTCCGCTCGTCTCTGCACCAGTTCCGCTTGAGGTCCTTCTGTCCCGAGATCCTCCAGGCCACCTGCGCTGGCTTCTAGCGCGCCCTGGGTGAGGGACCGTTCGAGGCCGGGGAGACTCGTCAGCTGAAATTAGCGCTCATAATTTGCAATAAATGTATGGAAATAATCGGTGTTCAAATTTAAGAGTACCCTCAATCACTAAAAAAATTATTCCGAAAATTAGTACATCGGGCGCCTTTTCAAATTACTAATTAGACACCAATGCAAATTGAATTATCACCAATTAAAATTTAAATCATAATAATTTATAATGATTTTTACAAGCTCAAGGATTAGTAATTTATCACTACTGATATAACCTGTGCATTATACATTCTGTTCAAATAACAATCAAACACCTTCACATGTTGTGAGTTAGTTCTTAAACTAAAAAACTAGACAAATATTACTTTGCGCTCAGAAATAGGAGACGTGCCGGTAATATCACGTATAATATTACAAAATAACTAGCACAGATATAATTAACTTTCGTAAATATTTTAATCAAATTTCATCAACATGTCCCCTATCTATCGCACAAAATAGTAACACCAACTAAGTCTACTTTGTTTATATTAAAAATATATATATAAAACAATTAGTATAATTAATAAATTAGTACCTGGTGTTTAGTAACCTGCCAGTTATTCTTTGGTCCCTCCCTAGTCTCATACATACTGACCGGTCGCTGCGGGCCCTTCACCGATTGCCTTACGTCCTCGTCGAGCGTCAGCTGCTCCGTCTCGAGGCTGCGGCCCCTCTCCTGCTTGCTATCTAGCGCGTTGGCGCTGTCGTTCATGGAGGCCTGCGACGCGACGCTGTCGTCGTCGATGCTGCTCGTCGTCTTCAGCACGCTGTTCTCTTTGGTCAGCTGTTCGACTATCGTTTGCAAGTTTCTCAACTGATTCTTCAGTTCCGTTATCGTCGAGTCCCGGTTGTCGAGCTCCTTCTTCAGGCTCTCCACTTCGTCCTTCTTCACCGGGACTGCGCCGTTGCTGGGCGATTGCGTTCGTCTCAGTTCGGGGCTGGAGTGTTCCGGCAGCGACGGGTTGTACGTGGACGACACGGTCTCGCCGGCTCGAGGATCTAGAGTGGTCATCTGTGAAGATAAATTTGTCAGAACTAATTAAACAATTAACAAAAATTGTTAGCCTTTCTACAAATGATATCCTTCAACATTGAGTACTGTTAACCGTTACTTATTTCTTATCTATGCCTAAAAAAATTAAAGATGGCTGTTACTTTGTTCCATGTGGAAATTAGAACCGATGGATTTTTGAATTGACAAAAAACCTGTTGAAATCTCTAGTTACTTGTTCACTTTAATAATTAGCACAATAGGATATCTGATTCTATACTCGGCAATTAACGTGCAACGGCGTTAAATATACAAATATAGTACGATTAACAACGGATAATATAATACAACGTGAATACAGACTCACATCGAGGTCGATGGGCGCGAGCGCGGCGTAGTCCTCGTCGGACGCGACCGAGTCGTACAGCGGCTCGTCGTCCGACATCTGCGAGAGATGCTTCAGGTGGCTCGCGGACAGCAGCGGGTTCAGGGGTCCCGTTAGTCCTGCAAAGTACACTTTTTTAAATTAGTGACGTAGAAAAGCGGCATGTAGGTTCTGACCGTGACTGAAGGTCTGCGCATTATACTATATTACGTTAATTGTAGCAAAAATGCTTAAGATCTAACACCTTTTCTTTGATCGGTATCGATATTAACCCGTACATGAAGAGGACTTAATGCGCGGCCTAACACTGAGCTAATAAAAAGGATCAATAATCATGAGTACTCTTAGTAAACAAAAAGAGGGGGGGATGGACACAAAGCGGTGAAGTGTCGCGGTGAGACCTCGAGGATGCAGCGCGGCGATGCGCTGGCGGCGCGTAGCGTCCAGCAGCACGTCCCGCAGCAGCGTGGCGAACTCGGGCGGCGACAGGCGCGCCAGCTTCTGGCGGCCCTGGTTGCGCGGCGCCGACAGCGCGGGATTCACGGGCAGGAACGCCACGCCGCACCGCTCCAGCCCCGTCGCGCTCGTCTGCCAGACTGACGTGCAATGACTCTTTAGATTTGCTTCCGTAGCGGACGGCAATTAAAACAAACCGATGACAATAAAACTCACTCGCTTCGGTCTCCCTGCGGTCTATTTCGTCGTAGATGTCCATCACTAACTCTTCGAATAAGTGGTTTGGGAGCTGGAATAACAACATAATTGATCATTAATTATTATTTTTATCATAATCTCACGCCACACTGAAATAGCAGTTTGGTAAGTTTTGGACGAGGAGACAGATCCTCTAGCGACTGTCGCTAAATAGTAGGAATCTAAGCTGAACGGGTTAAAGTAAAATCATTAATATAATAAACATATATACATACATATATGACAACAATGCGTCAAAGATTACAAATATCATTTGCCTTGTTATGACAAAACAAGTATTGTATAGTTTAGAACTTTAGATTATGATTCATGTAATTAAATTTCATTAAACAAATAACACATCATTTTGAGGAGTATTCTAAAGAAAACAATATAATTACAGAAGTACTTGCAATGTAACATGTACATTGACATGAATCAGAGTTTCACATTGTGGTTAGACACGTGAACAGTACAATTGCAATACTGTTTCAATTTTATCCTGATGGGCACATTTGTTTGTTCTGTGTCTCTGCGTAGTAAAAAAGATATATATATATGAATATATAGTATGTATAAATGCATATATCAGCTGTCCGGTTATCATAACACAGGCATGTAATTAACATGCGCTGGATGGCCATTGAGTCCACAACTCCTCTCATGGGAGTTCACCGAGATCTTTCAGAAAGTTGCCATCTTATACAAAAAAGGCGGTGTAATTTAGAAGTCTTTGTATGATTTGAAAGAATGACCAAAAATATACAATTGAGTGTTGATATATGTAGGTGCTGAGGAAGAGCTTCACCAAAGACCACAACCAAATAGGTTAAACACAGGCTGATGGAAGAGAGTCAAGACTCTTTGAAACCGGCACATATGTATGAAGAGACTGATGAATGCAGACGAGGGATGTCAGGTTTGCAGATTCTATTAAGCTTCAGGTGTCTCACCAGCTGCAGCTTGCCCCGCGCCGCCTTCGCCACGTCGGTCATCTCGTGCGCGTCGTGCGCGCGCGGCACGATGTAGTGCCTGCCGGCGGCGTGGTCCGGCCGCTCGCCCGTCAGCGACTGGATCATGCGGTCCGTGGCCTCGTACACCAGCTCCACCAGCCGCGACGCCAGCTCCGTGTGACCGCCCTGTCTGTAACACGCCACAAACTGTCAAGGGAACACCGTCCAGACATGACGCCACCTCAACAAGAGGTAGTCAGTTCCTTTAACTTTTATTGCGACCCTTGTAATGGCCCAGCAATTAAATTTAATGAGGTTTAACAATTGTGACCAAAGTACCTACATAAAGGCAACTCATCTTTTCACATTTTCCTGCAAACAGAGCCGGTTACAGTGTTTTCCGGTTATGCATTTGTTGGTGTTTAATGAACAGGTACGATAAGATTGTGAATTGCATTGTAAATATTTTAGCAACCGAGATCACTAGTGTAACTCACAATCTTGACTATAAACAGAACACATCGCATATACAAACAAACAGACGCGCACACACGCAAGCAAGTACACACACATCCTCAATTTACAAACAGTGACAAATAAGATAGGCGAATAAAGCTACATTTCTAATTTGTATTGTTTGCGTATATTATGATCTTCAATGCAGGGATGGACACGCTTTTTCTACACGTGCGCGATCCATTTTAAGGAGCATCTATACTTTCTGTTAAGCGATATCACGCGAAAACGCAAGCCTATCGTTTAATGAAGCAAAATGTACCAAATGTAGTCCTGGTGTAATATCAGTTGCTGATAATGTTAACTAATTATCTCTGTGATCATTGCATAGCACTTTGAATCATGTTTGCAAGTCAGCTTCAAAATGTTCAAACATGGCTATTCATACCTGCAACCGTGAGCCCAAGTTCAGATGCCCAATCATCGACAAATATGTAGATTTCATCACATTGGTTTGCTCATTTACAATGCAGTATTGTGTTTGAAGGTGGTGTTGCCGGCTGTGGGTACCCGTGCACGATAATGGGATGTGAAATAAGATTCCAGCCATAGAGTGCAATATAATAAGTATTTATGCTAACTTAATACATAATATATTTATTATATTACCTGGCACAATCGGAGGGTGTGCTGTTGGTGCTGTCCTTGGCAGTCGGGTCTGCGCCCCACGCCACCAGCAGCTCCGCCTGGGCCGGCTGGCCGGCGCGACACGCCACGTGCAAACATGTGCTACCTTTCTCCTACGATCCGTAATATGTACATATTTTTTTTACTATGAAAAAAAATACTGATATATATACAGCTTTGCACAACACATATTGAGTATTAATTAAAATATAATTATACAAAAGAAATATCGTCTTTAATCTGCATTTATATTTAATTTTAAATCACAAAATAAACAAACAAACAGTTACACCGTTTTTCTATAATATTTGTATAACTAAGAGCTATTAAAATAAAATTTGTAGTCAGCTTACGTACACTGCATTGTCTGTGTGCCACAATGAATGATATTTGATTAAAACACTCAAGTACTAATTATTATACCTAAATGGATCTACTAAAGCTCACTCAAATTTATCAAATAAAACCTGTAAAATTTACATTTATGAATAAAGAAGTCGAATTTGCATTTGAAAATCCACAAGCAGTTTCTCTTATGTGTATTCGATAGAGAGATAAACCATTTTTTCATTATAAGCTGAATACACTTGAATATAATTTTTATTTCTTTCTAATACTGTAATAATTCTTTTGAAGTTTTACACTAAGTGGACGTTACCAATGTCCTGCCATTTGCAATAATAATAAATCAATGTACATAAAGTAGTTTGTGGAGTTTGATTGGTTATCAGGCTAACTTATCTCGGGTCATAAATCATTAGAACTATGTTAGTGGGTCTGATGACATACTTAAATAATTTTAGGTCTTGTAAGTATAAGTTAGAAAGTGTTTTTGTTGTTCGTATTATTATTATTATTGAAAAACCCTTAACTGCATTAACCCTTAACCTCATTAAAAGTAGATAACGAATATGAATACGATAACGAATATAAATATTAGGTACTTAAAATTGTTATAATACATACAATATCATACCACTTATAGCAGGTATATCCTTTACCTGATTATAATAATTAGGATCAGCCCCTTGCGCCAACAATCTCATGGCTGTATCAAGGGAGGAGCTTCTCACGGCACTGTGCAGCTGTCGACCCAGCTCACTCGGGGGCTCATCCCGCCGTGCTCTGAGCACATAGGCCAAGCGAAGATGCTTCGCCAGGATGAATTCAGACTTAATCGGGCTAAAAATAACACAAATTTAGGTCCATGAAGTAATATAAATATGCAACATTTTTGCATAGAATTTATGTCAACAATTTGGATAACACTTTTAAAAGAATTTTACTATAAAGTTTGAAGGAAAATATGTTTTAAAATAATGTTAAATGGAATGTCTATCGTTATTATACTTCTTAATAATCATAAACTGTATTTTTATTTAATTTTCACATCATATAGAAATTTTCTTACTGAAGTGGGTCTTTGGGTTGTGGTTTCTTCCGCAAGTGCTTGGGTGCTGAGGTATCGAGTAATGAATGTTCCCAAATGCTATTCACATTTTGTGCTGTGAGAGCCTGCACCATCTGTATGCATCAGATAAAATTCATTAATCACATACCAATATCATTCACCATCCAATCTGAAGACGACTTTATATACGTACTGCTAGAAGCGAAGGCGGCCACGATCCTTGTCTTAAAGATTTCACGTGAGATATATGTCGTCCCATACTCCTGTGAACACTGCAGCACTCCGCGCATAGCAACAGCCCGCGATTTATCGACGCCCACGACGGATCTAGGTGAATAAAACGACATCACACTCATTGAGTAATTAGCACCGGAACAAATTAAGAGCAATAAAAGGAGCTGTAACATCATCTGACCCGATGCCCCGCAATCTGAACAAACATCCACCGAAGATCGATGCTTGGACCTTGATATCATCATTTTCATTTAAATTTTGGAAGACTACACACTAAAAATTGCTACAGCTGTACCACGACATAAATATTAAACAAGTTTTTATGAGCCTAGCTTTGATACAAAAATAAAACATTTTATGAAATGTCAATCAATGAATTTTTTTAATATGTCCTACTTTGTACAGATAACAAAACCTACCTTAGTTGTAAATATGTAAATTTATTTTACTCCACAAGTAGAGTTCGACGAAAAATAAAGTGTTATGTTATGAAATACAGTGGATATTATGGTGTCCAAAAAACGTTAAACTTATTTGTAATATATTTTAAATTATAGGACAATGACTGAACTATGTTTCAAATATAATTTATTCTGTAATCTTATTTAGTCTGTGATATACATGTACATTGTACACGTCACGTCAATCAACTTGGTCGGCCAAATCGAATATTAAATTGTGGTTAGCACTAGCGAAACCATGAAGATATTATTAATTTTTGCGTTAATAGGATGCTGTTCACTAGCGTTAGCCGATCAAGAGACTTTAGTGCTGGTGGATAATTTAAATATAAGGGAAACTCATTCACAATTCTTTAAATCATTGCAAGGTAAACTCGAAGACTGCGTGTCGATAATGCCGGTTACTTTGTGCACACTTATTTTAAGCACTAAATATATTTGCTTTATTCATTCACTTGGTTCTAAATCGTTAATTTCAATTTTCAGAACGCGGCTACTCTCTTACATTCAAACTAGCAGACGACGCAAATCTAGTATTGTCGAAGTATGGGGAATATTTATTCAAAAACTTGATAGTGTTTTCGCCGTCCGTGGTTGAGTTCGGCGGGCAGATCGACACCGAGGCCATTACCAAGTTCATCGACGATGGAGGTAATGTTCTCATGGCCGGCAACGCGGCCGCTGGCGATATCTATAGGGAAATCGCTTCAGAATGCGGTTTTGAGGTAATTACGAGATGTTAGACTAAATATCAATAAAAAGAGCCTTAATATTATATAGTTTTAAGCGTGCACTTCAGTTTTTGTAATAGAACCAAACCATCACTTTCTATTCTATTACAGATGGACGAGGAGTCTGCAGCAGTCATTGATCACTTCAATTATGATACGCTAGATGATGGCGATCATACCAGGATTGTGGTGTCGCCAAAGAATCTTATTGACGCACCAACCATTGTCGGCCCTCAGAACACAAAGCCTTTGCTGTTTGAGGGCACAGGCCTGATTCTTGACAAAGAGAATAACTTGGTCCTGCCCATCTTGACTGCTGATAGCACAGCATACAGCTACAATCCTAAAAATCAGGTAAACTTACTTTTCAAGAAATCAAAAAGAACTCTCTTCAAAAGCTGGCAGCACACTAGCTACACCTTGGATGTTGCAAGTGTCCATAGACAACAGTGACCACATACCATCAGGTGGCCGGAAAGAAGTGCCAAACACAAGTCATAGTACTGAATGTACTTCATTTGAGATTGCTACTTCCAAATTATCATCATCAACATTTCTTGGTCTATCAATGGTCATTAACATCCTTTCAAAATTAAATCATTAAGGCAATTATGTGCTAGACTGACTAACTAAAAGTTAGCAGATTACATATACTTTATGATACTGAAACAAGTGTGGGTTCCCTGGTGCGTGACTGGATTCAAACACCAGACTTCTTAGTATGAAAGTCTAAACTATTAGATTACTGTCAGTTTTTGTTTAGTAGTATTTTTACTTTTTGATGATTTGAGCTGACTTGTGAATTATAAGTATTCGCCAATAATGTAACATTGAATCTTGTTTTAATTGCAGGTGAAGGAGTATCCTCATGCAGTAGGTAAAAAGACTGTCTTGATCGCTGCACTCCAGGCCAGGAATAATGCTCGCATCATTTTCAGTGGTTCCCTGTTCTTCTTCTCTGATGAGGCTTTCAACTCTCCCGTTGCCAAAGTGCATGTAAGTTATTAGTTGTCCACTGGTAATTCAAAACTGATTATTTTTACAGAATCTTAATTTTTTGAAATTTTACTTGCTTTTACAGGGTGATAAGCTCAAGTCAGATATCTCCGGTAACAAGGCACTGGCGTTACGATTGAGCGAATGGGCGTTCGGCGAGCGTGGGCGCCTGCGCGTGCGCCGCGTGCAGCACCACCGCGAGGGCGAAATCAAACCATCCAACACTTACACCATTATGGATACAGTTGTAAGTACCATAATTAAAGAATTTGGTATCTATATTTTTTTAGAGGTATGCTCTCTTTCATCCAAGCTTTATATCATGTTCTTTGATATTACGTCTTTCCACTTTATGTTGCAGGTATTATATTTTTACTATATTATAAGTCTGTACAGTTGGTCAATTTTGAAAAAAAGATAAATTTTTACATTGTCCTTCATTACTGAGTATTGTGACAATTTGGAAAAGAAACATATGTTTTGACAAATGAAGATACAAAATATTTTTTGTTTTTTTTTTCATTATGTACTAATGTTATCTTGAAAATGTATTCACAATAATTATGTGATTAGCATAAAGCTTGATACACACTTGAGAGCATGACATTTCTCTTGACAGGTGTACAGAATTGAGATCGAGGAACTGAAGAATGCCAAATGGCAGCCATTTGACGCTAATGATGTGCAGCTTGAGTTTGTACGCATTGATCCCTTCATTCGCACCACACTAAAGAAGAAACCAAACGGTGTTTACGAGGCGGTATTCAAAGTGCCAGATGTGTGGGGCGTATACCAGTTCAAAGTTGACTATGACAGGGTTGGCTACACCAGGCTCTATCATTCTACACAGGTTAGTTATTAATTTTTCGTATTTCTTGTTGTGCCTACTAATCCCATCATACCCCCTGTATATAGAGTTTTATATTACATCATATTATTAAGTAGTAACAAGACACATCTCTACTTAGAGCAGAAGATATATGTATAACTAGTTTGTATTTTAAATTTTATTGAATATGTCGTGGTTATGTTTTTGAACTGTTGACTGATCTATCAAATTTGTTCTTACAGGTCTCAGTGCGTCCCCTTCAGCATACACAGTATGAACGCTTTATACCCAGTGCATACCCATATTATGTAAGTGCCTTCTCTATGATGATTGGCGTATTCCTATTCTCCTTTGTGTTCCTTTACTACAAGGAAGAATCGCCCAAGTCGAAGGCAGAATAAACCATTATTTTAAGTTAATATTTTATTAAAACACAAATTATATACATAAATACAATTGTCTGGTTGTTATTGCGATGTCTGTTTTTCATTAGTGAATATTGTTATATGAAGCGCCTGTGAAAAATTAATGTATGAACTTGATGGGAATAAAATGCTTTCAAAAATAAATTTGTTTTATTGACCGTATACTAAAAGTTTTTCATCAAACTGTTATACTAAAATCAAATTCAAGTTGTTTATTCATTAACATATCTATCATATAACATGTGAACCTGTGATCATATACGTATATTTGGAAGTATATAGCCCACTTTGGCTTTGATTGAAACTTAATAAAATTAGCAAAATAAAAACTGATGCACAATAAAAAGCTAATAATACATTATTGTCAATTCCATATATAACTATGATTCCAGGTGAAATACCAGGATAATAGCGCACTAGTAAGTTATAGGTATATAATATGATAAAGAGTACAAACTAACAAAATTCATTATGATTAAAATTATTTTCGTAAGTCAACGATCTGAGACTTACCTTACTTCTTGCTAGATCTCAATATTTTTAAAGTAATTGAAATTTAAAAATGTAATAGCTAAGTTGTGAACGCATCTTAATGCTAACTGACAATCGCAACTCGAACGCAACGGTTTTGAATGGCAGAAAAAAAATGGCATGCATGTCATTTGAGGCCTTGATTTTTTAGGAAAAATGTTTTAATATATACGTTTTATATTGCGGAAAATATCGAATAGTTGATTTTTATATGAAACAGTGCCAACGAGTGCTCAAGTTTTGTAATAAGTGTAAAAAAGTGATACCGTTGATGTGATTCGTGTAGGCCGTGCTTTGGGGTATTCGTAACTCTCATATTTCCCTAAATCTGAATGTTTCACGGACTTTTTGTACGCAAGTATTTAAAAAGCATATCGGTGACAATTGTTGTGAACTAAATAGAAGCGGTGGCTGTCGTAGTGATGTGTTTACATCTGTAAACTGTCCCCGTGAGTATGATGTCATTGTAGTGACTGCCATTAAAAATATGTTGGCTTTGTGCCCACCCGTTTTCCTGCTAGTATTATAATTCTAACACGGTTTTGTGAAAACAACCACGCGGAAAAGTGCACCGAACCCTCTAGGTTATAGGTGAATTGTTCCAAATAAATATGGTAATGAGACTTTCATACTGATCTCGGCGAGGCGTAGAGCACAAGAGCCGTGTTATTATGCATCCAGTGTGCAAGTTTCTATCCTAAGTGTTGTGACTGTGATGTACAAGTGATTTGAATCTTGACCTCAAAGTCAGCTGCTTTCATAGATACTGAACATGTGTTAACTTTTGTAAGTTTAATTCAATTATTTATTCTTATCATCCAATAATATTATAATTGAACTAATGCATTCAACAAAGTAATGTGTGCTATCCAACTATGCCACTTCTTTAAATACATAGTAAATTGGATTTCAAACTGAGATAAAATCCAATTTATGGATATAAACAGTTGCTAAAGAATGATTTAAATCCTTTCGCATATAGTTCTTCACTTGAATAGTTTAAATGTTAGTATCTCAACTTCCAACATCAAATTTTCTCTGACCTATATTGTGTTCTAAATTTGAATGGAAAATTTAAAATATGAATCAAGCCAGTGTGCCAGCTATGATCATAACAAATAAATAACCAGTGCAAGAAGTGACATTACTGGAATAATAAACATACATAATGAACAACATGTGCCTTTATTTTAGTGGTTGTTATATTTTCTTAGAACTAAACGTAACATCACGCCTGTATTCCCCGAAGGGGTAGGCAGAGGAGTGTAGTACACTCCCACATTTCACCAGTTA